>ML803845.1:80542-91076 GCA_009831015.1 Picea engelmannii | reverse complement strand
CCTCTGTGTCATTTTCGTTGTCTGAATTTTTGAACATTTAGCTCTTACGATCTGACCGATTACTGTATCTTCAATATGTTCTTCTCATGCAATATCATCTTGATATTCAACTTCAGAAAATGTAAAATTTTTCCTCTAGGTCCCTTAAATAAATATCTCTCTTCTTGGATATACAATTCCACTTTGTCAACAACAAACTCAGTGATATACCCTCCAATGGTGATATCAAACCAATGATCTACTGCTCTTGACATGGTGTTATCAAATCTCTTTACCTTCTTGATCAGCGTTGACATCCAAACCATAGGTGGTCTAAGTCTGACTTTGAATTAGGTATCTGCTAACCTACCTAGCCACTCATATAGCTCCTAATGGATTCCTCCAAAGAAAATCTTGTGTATATCAATAAAGATATATCTTCCCAACCAATCCTCTATACTAAGATTAGTGTTCTTGTTCTAGGCTTCAGCGAAGTCATTTTCTTGATCTTCTATCCACTTCTGAATATCTATATTTGATGGAAACCACCTTGACATTCCCTCAAGAAAATTCTTGTCCCAGCAACAGAACCATTTGTTTTCATAGGGGAAGACCCAGGGTTCAGGATCCAAGAGCGCACCAACAAGCCCAACCTATTGGCCCTTTCAGCAACACCTGCAAAGAATATGCAGTCTCACCCGAAGTAGCTATGGGGGGTTGCAGGGAAGGGATGTCTACAACCAAAGGGAATACCAAGTGGATCTATTACAAGGACAACACACCATCTATGTATCAAATCCTAGCTCAGATCTTCTCTGCACAACTATCTATCAAATCTAACACAGTAAAACAATAGCATCATATCAAATGACAAAGAACACAACATCAATCACACACAACACAAGATATACATGGTTCACCCTCTCTCTAGGGCTACGTCCACAAAACTATGCTTTATGATATATTAAGATGAAAGCATGCAATTCTTATTTGTGCTCTTAGCTGGCAGATCTTCTCTTCTTCTCTCTCTTTCTCTCCGCTCCCTGTGCACCCAGCTACAGGGTTGATCTTTGAACCCAGTTGAACATCTTATAATACCAGAAGGTTCTCACACTCAACACTTCTCTCTCACATAGTAGTACTCACTCAATCATACAATAACAATGAAATCTCAACCAACCTAGCACCAACCCATCCCAGGTCCTTTAGACCTTTATTTATACATTAAAATATCTCTCGGACACCCTTAGGTTAAGACCTAAGTGTCAAAACCCTAGATACCAAAACCTTAGGTGTCTAAAACTCTGGGTCAACTTGACCCACATTTTTAGGTCTTCGCCAACCTATCTTTCCTTCCTTCACGTGCGATGATTCAAGGAATATGTTGACATCTTCTTTCGCTTGTTGATTTGTCCACGATCCCTCTTCCTTGTTGATTTTTCATCCTCGATATCCTCATCCAACAACTTTATTTCTCTTACTTCTCTCTTTTTTTTACGCTCTTTGCTCACTTTGACCCAGTATCAGTCACTGTGTCTTCCACATAGTTCACATTTTTCCTTTTCTCTCTTAATATTCACTTGCTTCCATAACCAAGGGCCAACAGTCACTTCACTTTATCATTTAAATAATAATTTCTTCTTTGCAATCTCTTTGAATTATTTGACCTTTTCGGGCTTCAAGCCTAAATATGAGGGTCCTCCAGCTTCGTAAGGCCATAAGTCTCAAACCATGAGGAGTTATGTGGCATTCCACATACCAGTGGAAATTGCATGACAAGAACTATCAATATAGGATAGTTTCACTGACAAATTCACTGATCTTCATCTCATTATTCCTCATTTAAGCATGGGTTCTCCAACCATAATTCTAGGACCACTTTAGATGTCATCCATTTGTACACCTTATCAACCATGATAAGACAATAATGAGTCATCTTTACATCAACCCAACTATGCATCATTACATTATTATTCTACGACAAGACATTGTTCATTTGATATCAATCATCAATCAACCAATCCATCCTTTGGCATCAATCAATCCCTTGACATCACTCAATCACTTGAATTCAATCCTTTGACATCAATCAATCAAACCTTTGGCATCAATGACAACATGATCCAACAATATCCCCCTTTGTCATTGATAACAATACCAACATTGATGTCAACACCAATCATTGATGTCAACATGTATACAAGGCATGTTATACCTCAATAATCATCAGTCACATCAATGTGACTATCTCTTCCCCTTTGACATCAATGGAAAATGGTCATTCTCCTCTTGGGGTTTCTCCCCCTGCTTGAACTCCCCTTGGGGATGCTCCCCCTATCTGAATGCCTTTGATCTTCCTTTGAATAGTCTCTCCCCTTTTTGAACAAGGGATATCACTCTGATGTAATGTTGAATATATATCGCTCATGCTCCCCTGTGATCATTGCTCACCCTGGAGCTATGCCTCTATGCTCTTTCTCCAAATATAGGTCTCTTTTACCAACTATGCATATAATAAATGTCTCCTCCTAGAATCATGGGAAGAAGAATTACCCCCCTATGGGTATGTCTCCCCCTATCTTCTCTACAATATGAACGCATGCTTCTGCTGCAAATGCTATTGCTCAAACCATATCATAGATCCACTTCTCTTTCTATGAATATCCTTGGACCTGTCCATGCATCAAACTCGTGCCATACCAAACATCATGAAGAAAAACATATGTCAACAATAAAATAGAGAACCATGAATAAAACATCAACCAAGTACATCATGTACCAAATTGTGTGCCCACCATGCAAAACACCCATGTAAATCAACCATGTACATCAACACCATACAATGTGTCATAAGATATCATCAATGGATTGTATCAACCATATGCCTCTACCAACATGTCAACCATGTGCTTCAAAGCAAGTGTCATATAACCAATGATATGCATCTACCATGAACCAAGTGCCACAACCATCAAATGTCTCATGTACCAAAGTATATGATAATAAATTAATATGAATGGTGTACTTTTAGACAAGTACTTATCATCCAAACATATACCATCTATGAGTGTACCAGGCCTGTACATAAACATGTATCACCACTTGTACCAAGCAAGTACATCAACCATGCACCAATACCACAACAAGATGAATTCTCATACATGTATGCCAAATCCACCATAAATTATGTGTCAATCAAGCTGCTAGTTGGTGCCTCTACCAAGTGTACTAGGAGTGTACCAATCATGAAACAACTATAGATCAAGATAATAATCATCAATGATGTACATCATGATCAAATCACCAACTACATGTCCCAATATTAGTCCAACCATATGCCAAATGCATGCACCAAGATATCTAACAAATATGTTTCTAATAATACATCATAAGATATATAAATGAAACTCAAATATGTACCATCCATGTACCCCAACAGATCAGCCTCAACCTCCATACACCACAAAAAATACTAAGCATCCAACAATACATGTACTAGTAGTGTGCTTCAATAGATCAATGACATCTCTAGCTAGCAGCATCATGATATATCTCATAACAAAAAGTTCCATAACTTCATTGTCATAACCAACATTGTTATTCAACATAAAATTCATCAATCTATACTCATGGGTTAGTGCCATGCATCCAAGATATCCCTTCAATATATATCATCACCATACACAATCCAATTTTTAATCATGAAAACCTACAGAAAACAATGCCAGAACCTGAAACAAACTATGTTAGGCCCTTCAACACAGAGTTACACCATTACATCAAGATGAAACCCATGTGAATAACATTTTTTTTCGAGTCTTTACCACATATAAGAGGCATGTTTCATAGACAACTCACGTATGTACAGGACCTATCCAAGTTCAGCATGTGTATGTACGATACTGTTACCATTTTCACTTATGTATGCTTCAGTAGATGACACACTTGAGCTTCCTTTAAGGCTTCCGTTCTACTCTGGTTGTTCAGTCTTCTTCACCCACTTATGAAGGTGTCCCTGCTTCTTAGAACTTGAGCTATGAGATTCCTTCTTTTAAAACATGTATCCCTTCCTTACTTCATTCCTTATTCTATTTATGCTATATAAAGTCCTCATCATGGAATTTCTTTTTGTGTTCCAACAATCCTAGGATTTGTGTCCAAATCCACTACAGTTGTAGCATCTCATGTTGTGACAGTGAACAACAATGTGTCATACTTGATCACATCTATGGTGTTATGAAATCTTCCATTATCGCTCCTTGCATAAGATATGCATTCCAAAGCTTTGTGACCATATTCATTACATGAATAACATTGACCATGAAAAATACTTTCATACCTTTACTTTGGTGTCCATCCCTTTTGAGGTGTAAAGATGGATTCTTTATTTATTCCTTGCTTTGTTCTTTTGAAATTTTCTTTTCCTTGTGTAGATGGTTGATTTGAAACATTGTCTTCATCCTTTGAGAGTGAGGGACTTACCTCATGCTTCTTTGAGGTGCTTACTTCAACATGTATAGCTTCTCTCTTGTATATAAGACCTGATTTATCATTTGGTGATCTTTGACTTTCCAAGATCTCATTCAATATTTGTGAGCTATTCAAGAATTTGTTTGAATTCTCTACTTTCTTTCTAAGATCAACAACTTCATCTTCTAACTTATGACATGAATCTTCCTTTTCATTTACTTGATTCTTCAATAGTTCCTCTACCCTTTTGGCTTCTTCAATTTGGGTCTTGAGATGGACAATAATTTCAAAACTTTTGCTAATCTCATCATCTATCTTATTATCTTCTTTTTCATTCTTTAGTCTTGTGATCTCTTCTTTCTTTTCTTCCAATTGAGTATTTTTACTCTCTTCTTGTTCTTTGAGCATTTCCTTTAACTTCAATATGTTCCTTTGACTCTTCTTAAGAAAATTTTAAGTGTTATCCAAAAGATAGCTATAGTATATATAATAATGGTCATTGTTGTATTCATATAGACCATGTTGGCACAGGGGAATACCTACGGTTCAATGCCTCGACAACACACCAAAAAAACCATAACTATGAGCTCTTTCGGCAACACCTACGAAGCAAGTGAAGTCTCACCCGAGGTAGAAGCAAGGGGGGTTACAGGACGCATGTGTTTATATCCAAGTTGGGACACAGATCTGTGATAATAACACTTCGCAAAGTACTCTATTAACACTTAGATTATGATAAGAATTAATTCATTATCTTCATTAACATCACAAAACAAACCCTAATATGGATCAACACAGTATCAACAAAGATTAAGCATTTCCACCACTTAGCACACAACATTGAGCTATACCTAACATTCATTCATCCTTAACATAATTAAAGATCTAAGCAACAACATATCTATGTATCATACATAACATTCAAGGCACTGAGCAGATTCATAACATAACCAACAAATCACAAAGAAAACCAAAGACATAAGATATATGTGGTTGACCCCAGTGTGGGTCAATGTCCACCAACTGCTTCGTCTTCTTTATTATTCTTCAATCTCTTACATTCAGTTTCTCCTGTGCACCAAGCCATAGAGCCAAGATTTGCACCAGACAGGAGATCTGCACACTATGCACCAGATCCTCCTTCCCAAAATTAGGTCAAGGCACAGAGCCAACTTCTCTATCAAGAACAAAGCCTTACATACACATTTTGTTGCACAAAGCAACTCATAACTACTTGCACCTAGCCATTTCCCACTATCCCCTACTCTTCTACAATAAATTCTTACTTATACTTTTACAATCCTTTACAAAAAAGGCCTAAACATGGGAGAACCCATGGGACGACATCCCATAACCCATTACAAAAAAACTAAGGAAACCCTTGTTGGGTCCACATAGCCCACAAAATCGGTGAGATCTGTGATATCAACTCCGTCTGGGCGCTCCTTTCTTGACCAATGTGTCAAAGTACAAAAATTGGTCAAACTTGACCAAGGTTTCCTCAAAACTTGGTCAAGGGCCAATAGGCCCCCAAAACTCACCTATGACTCATCCCGATTCACTCAGGTCTGGGCAATGTTGATTCAAAGGCCTCGATATTGACTCGAGTTGCCTCGACTTTTTGCTTCTATTGAGCCTCCTACTCAACGAGCTCATGGATCGTCTGTTGTGTAACTGGCCCTTCCAGGCGTTGTTCCATTGTTGCAACCACTTGGTCCAATTGGGAGCTTTGTCCCTCAATTTATTTGAATACCTTGCAGGCTTCATCATGCACATGTTGTAGCTTCTGCATAACTTCCATTACCTTTCCCTGGAGGGAAATGATCTGATGTTGCACTACACATTTTTCCTGAGATCTCTTCATTCTTTCAACTATGGTGAGTAGCTTCATCTGTGCCTACACGGAGAAATCCTTTTATTGTGCCTCTTGTAATTGTGCTTCCAATTTCTTTAGTTATGGATCTTCTGTGAGGCATTCATATGTCTGCACACTTCTATCACTAAGTTGTTTTCATTCTGAGGCAAGGGATCTAATCCTTACTATTGCGTTCTTAGCAGCTTCTTCCCTCTGGTCATGCACCTCCTGGGGGGTGCTCGGTATTGCTTGAACCTCTAGTTCTGTTATCCTCTCTTGAAGCTTCTGGATGGTCTCAACGAGCTTCCCCACTTGAAACTTGATCGACTCTTGTTCCTCTTGTGCCAAGCTTGGCACAGAGCTACATGATTTATTCACTACTTCTTTGACCATATCCCATTTTGTGAGCAACTTCTCCTTTTCTCTCTGTAGCTGGGATTTTTCCTCCTGTATCGTCGCCTGAAACTCTTCTTTCTCATTTTCATAGGAGGTTACATAGTACCGCGTTACTCGTAATTTCTCTAGGACTTCCTCTTTCTCTTTTTTCAAGTCTTTTGTAGCGTTCTCCTTCTCTTCTTGGACTTTCTGAAGTCGAGCCTCTGTTGCATATGCAAGTATTCTCAATTGGGATGGTTCATCCCCCAATTTCGCAATATGTGATGTAGTAAATACTGTGCAGACCAAACAAATAGCTTGTTTCACTTCGTTCAATTCCTTTTAGATCCTGCCATATATTTCATCCTTCTTCTCTCCATAACTTTGCAATATGTCCTCAAAATCATCCTCTATATCTCCGCGGACCAAACTGATGTCATCTTCCATGACCGTGGCCTCTAACTGGGGCTTATTAGTGCATGTCTTCTTTCTTACCGAAGGTTTCTACAGAGAAACCTTTCTCTTCTGCGGTGTTATTGTTTCAGTAGGGGGATATTTCGGCGGTGTAGCTTCACCTTCTCCTTTCTTCTCTACTTCATCCCCTCCTCCTTATCCATTTTCTTCATCTCCTCCTCCTCCTAGCGATCCAAAGCCATTTTCTTCAGAAGCGTTGTCCTCCTCATCGGTATCTATATTCTGGACTTCTTCCTACTTCTTATTCTTCTTTGTCCCACTAGACTGTCCAACATGCTCGACCCGAGTGACCATGGGGCTTCCTATGGTGTCAGTGTTGGAGATTTATGCATCATAAACAAGTACAAGTAACTTCTATAGCCATTCCTTGGTGACATTCTCCATGTCTTCATCTGTTGGCTTATAGTACAATTACAACTCTTCCTTTCTCTCATCTCTACACTCAGTGATATATATGAAATGTGAATATGCTTGGAAATTTTCTATCGGTCTATACTGGTGTAGTTTGAGTGGTGTCATGTGTGGAAATGATTCAATGGAAACCTTTAGTTGCTAATAATATGCATGGAACATAGCATTGGACCGCCACTTCTTCGACATATCGTTGGTGTACCACAAGGTAGAAAACCTAGTGGCCAACGACTATGATGGTTCTATCTCTGGAAAGGTGTCTCCTTCAGGAATTTTCCAGGTAACAAATGCGATCAAAATGATCAGCTAGCTGAAGTGGAATTTGTATCCCAGATCCTAAGATTTGTGGTAGTCTTTCTCGATTTCATTGATGATGTAACTTGCCCAATTCATCTACATGCCCTCCACACATTTTCCGGCGACGTCCACCACGAACCCGGTGACCTATGTGGGGAATTTATTCCTTATGACCTTTCTAGCTATAAGTTGGAAAGTGAGGCACATTGCGCCATCCTATATAGAGGCTACCTTGTAGCCTCTCTTTCCTTTTTCAACTTCGTCGTAAGATTCCTTGATGTGTTGTGTCAGGGAGCGGTCTGAGGCCTTCCCTAGATAAAACTGATGAGGGTTAGGTACTTGCATGATTAATCATGTAATCAAGTGGATCAGCTCCAGATCCATAGTAATCCACTGGTCAAGACACAGGTATCCGCCATGATAGCATGGCAAGAGGAGTTTAACGCAAGCCTTAACCTCTTGGTGATGGCCAAAATGGGGAATATTCATCACATTTAGCATGGTGGACTACGCCATCTCCTTAATCCATGGCTAGGAGATGAGGTGAGGGTTCTTCCTTTTTGTCTTCGTCAAGTAGCGGTGGGGTGCAAGCATAGCATAGTTCTTTCTTCCTCCAATAGTAAAGTCGATGTTCTTCAGCAGTGAGATATGCCCCAACTGACTCCCGACTACTCATATTCCCTTCGGAATATACGTGGTGAACAAAGTTTACTCATAATCGCGTGGAATGTTGTCTCGGTTAACCGTGCCATACAATGGTGGAGTGTACTCTCATAAGATCTACGAGATATTCTTTGCATTAGCTAAATCACCACAATGCTTATTTCACTACTTGGTCGTGGGGTTGACATGGCCAGAACGTCATCCAATTGAAAGGGAAGCATGTAGTCCCCTGGTCAATGATGCCTAGACACCTTCAGATAATTGTATGTCGGCCATTATCTTCTTGAGGACCTCCTCGAAAGACTTCTCTAATGCACTAGGTTCACCCGACATTCTCACTTTTAAACAGACAGGTTGGGGTAGGAGAATGAACAAGCGGGGTAGATAAATGGATGGTGAGGTCTAGCTTCTGATAACACAGCTCAACACACAATCAATTATCTTCTTGGATTAGTTAATCACGAGTGGAAAAAAGTGGTCCCGATGCAGCGTCTGACATGTTAAATAAGTGATGCACCATAACAGATTCTTCCAATGGGCAGGAATGCTTCCATCAATGTGAATCTGTCTGTTATGGTGCAGTCTCAACATCTGAAAAGTGGTCCATCCACCCTTAAATGTGTTTCCTATCCATTATGGAGCATCGTTATAATGGGCAAGGCACCTCCAATGGTCATATAGCTTCATCAGGGCGAAGTCCCATTCTGTGCAGTCTTGTTGTTCTGGCAAGGTTCAAATCCTACGAACCTGCCTGTTGCGAGGTTCCAGTCTGTGAAGTCTTCCATCTATTCTCTGTATATTAGTATAGCTTTTATAACTTGGATTTCTTTTTACTGAGCTTCCTTTCCTTATTTCCTGTGATATGATTCTCTCTAATTGTTTATGGATTCTTCTTTCCATTCTTATTCTTATCTTCTCCTAGCGTAGTGAATTCACACTATTGATGTGCTCTCAAATGGTTCGAAGTTAAAATCCCTTCTCTTATTAATTCCAGGGTAGGTATTCTTCTTTCTTTCATGGATAGGTCCTTCAAACCTTCTTGCATTCTTTCAACTTTGACAACTAATTCTTTTTCCTTTTGTTTCTTCAACTTATCTTCTCGTTCTTCTATTAGTCGGTTTATTTTTCTAGCTATGAAATCCCTTCGTTTTTTCTTTTTATTTTCTGTAGCTTCTTCCTCTGATTTCCTTCTGATATGATCTTTCTCAATCCAAGTCTTACCTAGTAAAAGTGGGAAAGGGGCATTGTTCTCAACATACTTAATGACTTCAAATTATTCTTCAGTTGTTGTTCCATGAATAATAATAGGTACATTAGTAAGTCTTCCACATAAGGTTATCATATTTCCCTTAAACAAGCCTATCCTTCCCAATGAAGGTATCATAGTAGACTTTCCCGAAATTTGCCAAGTGTCTTCTGTCATAATATTCACTTGTGTTTCTTCCTCCAATACACAGTCTATGTCGAAGTCTCTTATTCTTGCACTTATGTGTTGTTTTACTTTCAGGATCTCTGGTAAACTGACATCTTTGTGATCATTCATTGTTTCTTTCAACTGTGATAACATAGTCTAAGATTTCTCTGATTCTTTCTCTTTATGATTCTCTAACATTCTCTTAGTCTCTTTAATTTCTTCATATTTTTCTTATCTCATGTTCATTCTTTCAACTTTAGCAATCATCCTTGGACAATCCTCAACCCAATGACCAACAATTTTACAACAAAGACAAATAGGACCTGTACCAAGGCATTCCTTAGAAATATGTCCTATTCTTCTACAGTTATAACATAGTTTTAATCCTCTCTTTCTCTTGTATGTTCCCCAACCTCTCCTTTACTATGCACTAAGATCACAGTTCTAGACCTACAATCTGCAAAAATTCTTTCTGGGTTTCTGCATCCACTTATGAGTCCAAAAATTCTTTCTATGCATAGGAATAACATAAATTTCTTAATTTATATTATCTTTACTTAGATCAACTCTTTCTTCCAACTGTTCCCTAGCCTTTA
>ML803845.1:31838-44255 GCA_009831015.1 Picea engelmannii | reverse complement strand
TAATGATGATGTCATCTTATTACATGATTCCTTGATCACATGTATAGACTAGGTATTGAATATATTAATGCCTTTGCTGTGATTGGTTTGTGTTGTTGTGATTGGAATGACACAAGAGCATCGGAGCAGAGCAAGGAAAAACAGAGATTAAAGGAGAGCGTTCATAAGGTATGTCCACCATCCATTTCTCTTAGTTCATTCAATATTTAGATCTAGGGAAAGAGTAGTATTCTGTCATGTTTTGTTCCAGATCCAGGTGGATCTGGGGAGATTGGTCTGTGTCCGCACTCACGAATTTATCCATAAACACCTCTACAACCCTTCAAAAGGTCTCGACTGCATTCTCAAAGACATTGTCCCTCTTGATATTTTGGGATTCTAAACTCTCCAAAGAGTTCCCTCTTTCAACCTCTGCGATCTTTGTAGCTATGACCTATATGTAAAGCCACTACTCCTCCTGAGCTTCTCTCCTTGAATCCTCAAAGTATTCTTCAACTTCTTCTCTCCTTGCAGATTCTTTTCATGCATGATAGTGCTACCCCTCCTGAGGTTTTCCTGTAGCTTCGAACTCTAAGGAACTTCACCCTTTTTTCTTCTCCCTCAGATGGAGAATCTGATGCCCTCTTGGAAATATCTCACTCAAGCAACTCCTTGCTGAGTCTGCGGGGTAGTCAACAACCCTGTGAAGGTCCTCTCCTGGATTCTTCTCTGTTCCAGAACTCAAAAGAGTTCTTTCCTGTGCTCTATCTGCACATCCACTGAATGCCCTTCTGGTAGATTTTCTCCTCACAGAATCCCACAGTGATTATGTTCCCCTGAATGAACTCAAACCAGAGTTTTGTTGTGCACTCTAGCACCTTCTCAATGCCCTCCTAGAAGAGCTTCCAAAATCCTCAGTGATTCTGATTTCTCTTTGAACCCATGATATATTTCCTCCTCTCCACTCTGTGTCTATGCTCAGTGCCATCCTGGCAGAGCTCTACATAACTCCTCAGAGATTCTGTCTTCTACTGTGTTCTCCTCTACACAGTCCTACCTCTAAGTTGTTCAGTAACCTTGAGGTTTCTTCCCAGAGTCAATGATTTCAGTTGGTTTACTCTCCTAGCACATCCTTGTCCAAATTCCATAGAATTGGAAGTGCACTCTATGCACCGGCTTTCAGAACCCGCAGTGTTCTGTCACGCCCTCTTGGCATGAAGCCTCAAAGAACTTCAACCTGAAATCAAAGAACTCTATAGATAGTAGAACCTATATGTCCCTATGACTACACATCTACAACATACATTCACAACATAAATAGAACACACATAGACATTCACACAACACAGACAATATGCAGGAAAAACTGCTCTTTGTATTAATATGAGATGCCTCCTTTACAAGGTGTTCTTGAGCTCAGACTGAAACAGAGTCTCGCTTCTCCTCTCTTCTCTCTGCTATGCACCCACTAACATAAGATCCAAGATATTTTACATAAGGGGGATCTTCGACCTTTTCCCTCCAAGCTATTGACCCTATTTAATTACATTAACTTTACATTGAATGGGTTGTCTAGTCTAGAATCGGAGCTACATCCATCCTTACAACCATTAAGGCTATCTACATCTAAAGCATGTGTATAGGCATGGCCTTTTGGCTCTAACAACCTTACAAATATTAAATTCTCCTAATTCAAATTCAAAATATGAGAGGGCTTGCACCTCTCTTCCTTGAATGCATTGAGTAGGCTGGCTGGCTAGTGCATGGCTGGCTTGGGAGTGATGCTCCTGCATCATACTCCTCTTCTGCGAAAATCCATGAGCTCATTCTCATGAGATCCTGCTCATGAGCTCTCCACCCTGGTTGTTGAAATCCACCTGGATCCCAGACAACTCTTTGGAGTTGTTCCTATGCTCCACTTCTCTATTGTTGTTGTTTCTCTACTGCTATTGTTGTCTCCCTTCTTCTCAGCCTTTCCCTGCTGGTGGTCTCCTGTGTTGACTTCAACGTCAGCTTTCTGATTTGCTCGATCATTTCATTCAATTTTTACAATGGCTGGCTCTGTCCATGCAATCTCCTCTACCACAAATTCTTTCTACAAATGGGTAGATCACCATGATCTCCCATGCCATCTCTTGTGTCCTTAACTTGCTGCCCTGTTGCAGATTTCTCTTCTGCAATCTCATTACTGAGTTGTTTCTTAGCCTCTTCATCTGACAATTTGACTGTTATCTTCCCCTATGTGGCACTAGGTGTCAACTCTGTTGTAGCCTCCTCTGCAGTTCCATCTTGAATGATCTATTGTTTAGCCATCATCTTTGACAGTGTTGTTTCTTCCATTCCTCTTGCTGGTATGTCTCCAGCTCCTTCCAGCTGCTCCTCAGACTGGAATTCACCTTCATCTGCTTCCAACCTGATCTGTTGGATGTGCATGCTATGCACCTCTACTCTTCTCTCTAGGGTTTCAACCTGCTCCCATAGATCAACAAAGCTCATGCTTTCTACCTCTTCTTCGGCTTCTTCTACTACAAGCTCTATTGTTGTAGTCTTCTCCCTTTCAACTTCCTGTCTGGAAATTTTGAGCCATTCCTCAAAATTATCGTCTTCCTCTGATGCTTGGGAAAACACCTGTGTCTGCTCCAATGCTCTGAAAGTCACATCTGGTTGTCCTTCTACTGCTGTATCAGCAACATAGACTTTTTCTTCCCCTAGGTGATGTGGCAGGAACATTCCAATTCCTCCAATCATCAGAAGATTCCTCTGATCCTCCTCCTGGATGGTGCAAGTTTTTAACTTTTCATCATACTCATTCACATGGTTTGCAAAACCACATGAATCTCCACTTACCAGCATCCCTTGCTGATATGAACTCACCTCTGAGTTCATGAGACTTTCACATAGTCTCATTTCAGTTCCCATGCCCACCTGGCAAATTGGGATTTTCCTGCTGCCCTCCTGGCAGTCTATGAGATCCCGCAGTGATATCAACTTATTACCCTCCTGGCAATATGAAATTCCCCGACTGTCCTCTTGATAGTCTATGAGATCTTGAAGTGATCTCGTCTCATTGCCCTCCTGGAAATTGGAAACTTCTTCTCTACCCTCTTGGCAGTCCTTGAGATCTTCAGTTGATCCCATGTCATCCTCACTACTGAGGTTTCTCCCATCCTCTAGTTCACACACCTGAACCATTTTATCCTCTAGTATGTTGAGGTTTTTAGCATGCCTCAACCACCTTCTCAACAGCCTCTGCTGTCTTTTGGCCATAAATTCCCAAATTGGCCACTTTGCCTTCATCTTCATGGGCCATTCGTATACCCATCTCGACTTAGCATTATGTTGCATCCGAAATGCTAGCTCATCCATTCTTTCTCTGATCTCGGTGAGCTCTTTATCTCGTTGTCCTGTTGCTGATGGATCTTCTTTCCACCACGCATATGGACTTTAGTAGCCATCTTGTTGTCTTGTGTCTGCCCTCCTAGCAAACCTATTGTTGTCACTCTACAATCTTGAGTGCTTTTAGCATTCCCTTATAGTCCTCCTGATTATTTTCCTTGAATGTTGCCTACCTGCAAATAATCATCACAGAGCTTCCATCACTCTGTCTTCCTTCTTCCTATCTCTGCAATCTACCTTTGATACCACAATTGACATGCATCAGACTATCTTCTTTCCAACTCCCTCTGCTTGAAATATACAAACATAATCCAACTCTGATACCACTTGACGTGTATCAGAGTGCTCTTTTTCTTCTCTGCCTCCCTCTGTCTGTAGTATACAAACAAAAAGTGGCTCTGATACCACTTGACGTGTATCAGAGTGCTCTTTTTCTTCTCTGCCTCCCTTTGTCTGCAGTATACAAACAAAAAGTGGCTCTGATACCACTTGACGTGTATCAGAGTGATATTTTTCTTCTCTGCCTCCCTTTGTCTGTAGTATACAAAAAAAAAGTGGCTCTGATACCACTTGATGCAGACCCTCGACCCTTCAGGCCAAGGTCTGCTCACAGGATCGTTCCAACACTTCTCCGAGAGGAAGCGGCTCCTTCGGATCCCTATCAAAACCTCAATATTCGATCCATAGGTCCTTTACCTTCCTCACGGCCTCTGTACACGCCTGTGAACTTTTCTCGAAAAGTAATTTTGGGTTTTGGGACTCCTTGAGTCCTGATGTCGAGAGTCCTTGACTCTTTGATCTCTAGATCTCCGAAGTACCGAAATGCCGAAATGGCACTCAACGATGATTAGCCCCCTGGGCCATACCTCAGTCCATGTGACTGCTCTCCTTGTGACCACCACCTATTTCGAGGTTTCCAATACCAAGAGTATGACTCTTAGTCTTTGGGATTCTCTAAATGTCGAATCTCGGTATCCCGAAGTGATGCTCTCCGACTTTCTCCTCGAAGATGACTTTTCCTGGATTTTCACGTTTTGCGATTTCGGGACTTCCAATGCCAAAGTGCCTGACCCCTTGTCTTCGGAACTCCTGAAGTTCCTAACCCCAAAATCACTGGTGAGTACACCAGCTCTCTGCACCCCGTTCTATTCCTCTGCAGCTTTCAGGTTTTTCGCGTTCTGGGATTTCCCGATGCAAGACTGTTGGTCCTTGCTCCTTGGACTTCCCGGTATCCGAAATACCGAAGTACCAAAACAAAGGGAGATCAACGACTGTGATCCTACCGCATCCAATGACTCACGTCCTTTCTGGGATTTCCATTCCTAAGAGCCTAGATCCTATGTCCTTAGGATTTCCAAAATCCTGATATCCGGTATGCCGAAATCTGGCCCTTTCCCTCATGACCCAGCAATGCTCCTTCTCCGCCTTTGGGAATTTGCATTTTGGAATTTCGCGACTCTCAGTGAATCAAATATTCACTATCCTCTCGTACTCCGTGTAGCATAAATACCGAAGTACCGAAATCCTCTCTCTCCTACCGTGTGTCCCCCCTATTTTTTTAGAGTTTTTGGGGTTTCACGTTTCAGAACTTCGCGACCCCTACAACACTTACCCTCTATTCTCTAGAATCCCCGGTATCCAAAATCTCGGTGAATACCTGATCTTCACCACATGTCCTCCCACATATGGACGACTCTGATCATTTCAGGACTTTACCAGTAGCGAAGCCGAAAGACTCCTTTCTCTACTTCCCAATGTTTGAATCCCCAATATGAAAAGATCTCACAACACCTTTCCCTAGATGGATGGCTCAAATACCTTTGGGACTTGAGGATCCGTGAGTCCTAATATCTGGCCCTTCTTCCTCTGAACCTCCGAAATTCCAAAGTCTAAAATCCTGATACCTCTACTCTGTCGGGACTTTTCGGATTCTCTGCTCTTCATGTGAGGATTTAAACATTGTGCAACTTTCCATAGATTTGACGGCTATCGACTGTCTGAGAAAGATCTGACGGTCTATATCTTCTCTTCTCCTGTGTGCTCTCCTGCTGCTACCTGAACATGGAAACTTCAATGGTCCAGATCTTCCCTTTGGCCTGATCCGATGGTAGTTGTGGTCTCCCCTTGAGCTTTCACTTTCTTCCAAAACTTTGGAAGATTCCCCAAATGCTAAAGGCATCAACCTTTACTTCTTTATTCTGTGAGCTCTACAATCCTTCAAAATGTCTCGACTGCATTCTCAAAGATGTTGTCCCTCCTGAGCTTTTGGGATTCTAAACTCTCCAAAGAGTTCCCTCTTTCAGCCTCTGCGATCTTTCCAGCTATGACCTGTGCGTAAAATAACTACTCCTCCTCATCTTCTCTCCTTGAATCCTCAAAGGATTCTTCGACTTCTGCACTCCTTATAGAGTCGTTTCATGCACGATAGTGCTACTCCTCCTGAGCTTTTCTTGTAGCTTCGACCTCTAAGGACCTTCACCCTTTTTTCTTCTCCCTCAGATGGAGAATCTTATGCCCTCTTGGAAATCTCTTGCTCAAGCAACTCCTTGCAGTTTGCGGGGTATTCAACAAACCTGTGAAGATCCTCTCCTAGATTCTTAATAGTTCCAGAACTCAAAAGAGTTCTTTCCTATGCTCTATCTTCACATCCACTGAATTCCCTTTTGGTAGAGTTTCTCCTCACAGAATCCCACAGTGATTTTGTTCCCCTGAATGAATTCAAACCAAAGCTCTGTTGTGCACTCTAGCACTTGCTCAATACCCTCCTAGCAGAGCTTCCAAAATCCTTAGTGATTATGATTTCTCCTTGAACCCACAATAGAGTTCCTTCTCTGCACTCTGTTCCTATGCTCAGTTCCCTCCTGGCAGAGCTCTACAGAACTCCTCAGATATTTTTTCTTCTACTTTGTTCTCCTCTACATAGTCCTACCTCCAACATGTTTAGTAACCTCGAGGTTTCTTCCCAGAGTCAATGATTTCAGTTGGTGTGCCCTCCTATCACGTCCTTGTCCAAATTCCACAGAATTGGAAGTGCACTCTATGCACCGGCTTTCAGAACCCACAGTGTTCTATCACGCCCTCTTGGCATGAAGCCTCAAAGAAATCCAACCTGAAATCAAAGAACTCTATAGATAGAAGAACCTATCTGTGCCTGTGACTGCACATCTACAACATACATTCACAGCATAAATAGAACACACATAGACATTCACACAACACATACAATATGCAGGAAAAACTACTCTTTGTATTAATATGAGATGCCTCCTTTACAAGGTGTTCTTGAGCTTAGACTGCAATAGAGTCTTGGCTCTCTTCTCTTCTCTCTGTTATGGACCCACTAACATAAGATCCAAGATCTTTTACATGAGGGGGCTCTTTGACCTTTTCCCTCCAAGCTATCTGCCCTATTTAATTACATTAACTTTACATTGAATGGGCTGTCTAGTCCAGAATCAGAGCGAGATCCAACCTTACAACCAATAAGGCTATATACATTGTTATCATCCTATAATTTATAGGATCAACTGGTGACTGGGATAGTATCTGTCTCTAGTATTTTTTGTTGACAAATGATATTTCATTCTGCAAATAATTTGAAAAGAAAAAGAAAGAGAAAGGAAAAATAAAAAAGAAAGAAAAAGAAAAAGAAAAGAAAAGAGGGCATAAAATAATTTCAATAAAAGCCCCATGCAATAATAGTAACTTGGTCCATACCTTTCAAGCATGGCCAAGTTATTTTTAAATTGATGTTGATAGGGTAGTGAATGAAATTGGCTAAATAGTTTAATCTTGGCCAAAGTTTCTAGGTTAGATTAGTGAATAAGTCTAGCCAGACTGTCTAATCCTAGTCATATAGCCCCAGGTTAGAGTAATTTCTTAACCCAACAGTCTAATCTAGGTTAACTGTCATAGGAAACTAGGTTAGAACATAGGTCAATTGCATTGTTGCTTCGTTGTAATAAAACCAGCTTGATGTAAATATTGTACCATGTTTCAGATGCCTAAAGGATAGTTTGGTCGAGCCCCATGGTGGTGTAGTCATGAAAAGTTTGGAGAAAACCCATGAAAAAGCATTTATCCAAAGTTTTCTAAGCACATGTTTTTTTCGCGCCCTCACTTATGCTCCGATCATGTATCAACGGTCCAGATGATCATGCCCAGATCTATGGTGGACAGATCATTCCAGACCCCCCCAGCCGTTCTACCTTTAATGGAGGGGGGGGGGGGTCTAGAATCAATGATAAGACTCGCGTGCATCTGGACGGCCCAGGATCGAGCACTCAAATCTATGGTCAACGTTGGATTCCGGACGCCCCCATCCATTCTGCCTTTAATGGAGGGGGGGGGGGGTCCGGAATGAGTGATAAAGAGTGTGCAAATATCTGCGGCTCAGAAGCAGGCGCGTAGATCAACGACCCAAAATGGATTTCGGACCCCCCCGGATGATCTGATTTTAACCAAGGGGGGGGGTCTAGAATGGTGTTCTTCCTCTGGCGGGTCCCTTGTTATACGTGGCGTCGATCTATTGCTCTGAGTCCTATAACCATCTGCTATCTGAGAGACCTTCGTCACCACTGGATGTCACCTTCCACCTTTCCTGAACTGGTCATGTCCCATAACTGTTGTCAGTCCTTCCCCCCTATTCGCTCATGGCAAGCCCCTTACTATGAATTTTACCTCCAATCGATAGCCGCCATGTCACCCCTCCATATCCCTCAATCACCATCATCTACCATATCACCCTCAAATGATCCATTGGCCATTTATTACTGGATAAACTATCTGTTATCCAGCTGACCAGTCTCCCGCGCCCAACAGACCCCGTTTACTTAAAACTACTATTATTCTCCTTACATTTCGCTATTCATCCATCAAACCAGAGAAACTCACCGCTTACTCCTCTGTTACAATCCATCGCCCTCATCCACAGTCAGTCGCCCACACTAATGTTGTGTTTTATTACAGGTATTGTTGCAGAAATGGCGCCAAAATCCAAACAAGCAGAAAGAGAGGAGAATCTGTTTCTCTCGCCTCCTGTCTACCTGGACAAGATCCCACTGGTCAACAAAGACTGATTAATCGTGGATACTAAATGCGATTTCGATTTCTCAGACCTCCAGTCGTGGCTCAGGGAAGTTTTCCTAGACCAGAGTGATGAAATTGGACTCTGGGAGTCCAATTTACCCCTCTACCTTTTCCCTCGGATCCACCATTTTCCTGAATTTGCTCTCAAGTGTCAAGCCCATTATATTCCCAAGAAAAGCGTAGTCGTCTCCTCATCTGGAGAGATCCTGTTCCTCATCACGCCCGAATCTATAGACCAGATGATGCAAATCCCTCGAGTCGACTCTGCCTCTCCCTTCAACCTGGAAATTCTTACTTAATTATACCAGAAAATGACCTTCCCTCAAAGAGCTCAAATATTCAAGCTCTTCCTTCCCCTATCCGCTCAATTTCCCTCCACAAATCCCCCTTATTCATCTTCCATGTTCTCAACTAAAGGAAACCAGGTCATCTCCTCCCTTAGTGCTTTATTAGGATACTATTCTGATCAGTGGGTAGATGAACCCATTATGGGTTTTCTATCCATTTTCTCCACTGATGAAAATCCCACCACCCATTTTGACTTCAGCACATTCTTGGCAGACAATATTCACGAACAGTTCATAAATTTTTGCACGGAAGGCATGTTCATATATTCATCGATACTAGCCTACTTGTTCGTCTTCTTCCAAGCGGATAAATTTATCTTTTCCATGCAGAAGATGGATGAAGACGGTAAACCTCAGGCAGTCACAACATGGACTTCCTTGCTCAAGAAAAACTCCACAGAGTACAGTTTCAAGGGGTTCATCGATCAGTTCTACCACCCTATGGTAAGTATGCTAAGCGGCAGGCCCGAGCCTCGAATAAACGATGAAGTCCAGAGAATCCTACATCTCTCGGACAACACAAAGACCGGGGATAGGTACTTGTATCAAAATTATACAGAGATCAGAGTATACGGGTGAGAGTTGGCACCATATAAGCTACCCAAGTATTTGCCTATCAGAATATTTGCTCTAGAATATATAAGGTAGATTATAAATTCAGATGATATCCATTTTGTATCATTGAAGAAAAAGCAGCAGCTTAGAATCAAGGGGCATATTGGCTCCTTCATCTGCAATAGTCGTGGCGCTGGGGAAGAAGCAGATCGGATGCTGAGAGAAATGAATTTCTTCATGAGCTTCCCATGGCATTATGATCCATGTGGGATCATCTCATAAATGAGGGTGAAGAAAAAAAACATCCCATATGTTCATGTGTCCAGGCCCAAAGTTGAAAAGTTCACAAATCAGACAGCTTGGGATCCTAACACATTGATCGAAGTGGAACAGTAGGATCCCCCGAACACTGTGTCACAAATGACCACTCCACAGGTCCCTAAAGAGAAGAGGCCAAGGCAGGATTTATCTCCGCCTGTCACTGAGGTATATTCCGAGGAATTCTAGTTGCATACCAAGAGGCCTAAGACTGTTGCAGCTCCTAGCCCGACCGGGGAGAAAGAAGCCCCGTCTACCACAGTGACCAAGTCTGTTATTCCACCCTTCGGTTCGAGCCTCCATAAGTTCATTACCCCGGCATTGTCGAAGAAATCCACAGACTCCCCATTGAACATTCATCCAGGTAAGGTGGCACCAAAACTGAGCATCTTCGAAAAGTATGAGCTGATCAAGAAAAGGAACTAGACCCTGACCAACAGTACTTGCGCCCAATTCTGGAAGCAGACGTTGACTGCACAACACAGGTTATTATCGTCATTTGACACCGAGAAGGGAAGAATGCATATGGCATTCCTCCAGGCACAAGTACCAGATCCAAAGGTGATCATTGACTACAAGAGGGCCACCTTCGAATTCCAGACGAGGGACGTGCATCCGGCTGATCAAATGGATATGCATAAGAAGATGGGGGAAATGGTTTTCTATACATTGGTGCATGCTTCCACTTCTGCGTCCAAAATGCAGGTGTCCATGAACAATGTTCAAACAGAATTGAAGCTAGAGAAGATATCGTCCTTTGCCAAGGAAAACAGAATCAAATCGTTGGAGGAGATTGTCCTCAAGATCAGTTACGATCCTTCAAACGTGAAAGCAACTGAGGAAATGATAAAGAAGAAAAATGCTGGCATAGCATCCTTGAGGAAGCAACTAAATCTCCCTCCCACTGAGGATTCACAGGCGAAAGAGATAGTAGACAAAGAAGGAGAGAGAGACGAAATTCTCAAGCTGCTCATGGAGAAAAATGCGCAACTTAAAGAAATGGAAGCTGAGATGGAGAAGTTGTTAAAGGAGAAAGAACAACTGAAGCCAATGGAAGTCATTCCATTGAGTGTTATTCCAATTTCAGGAGTGAGGACAGCATCAGTAACAGAAATCCCATCCGCAACTCCATTGACATCCCAGGAGAAGACAGTCGACCTGGATAAATCCATGGAAAAAATGAACCTGCAGGAAATAGAGATCAACATGCTTAAAAAGGAGATTGAGAACCTTCAAGAACTCAAGTCTTCCTTTCAGACCAACCTCTCCAAGGAAAATCAGGTGATAGAGCAGCTCAAGCAGGAGCTACAACAGCTCCGGAAGCAAACAGTGGCAGGAAAGACATTGGTCGAGGTTAAAGAGAGTGTATGGACAAACATCACTAAGTCCATGAATGAGATATGGCCCATGATCTAGATCATGTTTGAGCATAATGAGTCGGTACAGAGAAGAAAACAGGCCATCAAGAATATTAGAGTAGAATTGGGGGAGATGCCAACACAGGAAAACAAGATCATTAAGTTCCTGAACTCTAAGACCAGGGAAGAAGTGGAAGAGCTGAAGATTGAAGACATAACATAGACCATCCTTGAGGTCAAAAGAGTTTTGACCAAGAGAGGATTAATGATTCAGCTGGAAGAAAAGGTTCAGGCCATGGACTTGGGGTTACAAAGGTTCTTCAGTAAGATTGAGGCTCTCCAGAAGAAAGGTCTTCCTGGTCTAAAGGTAATCAATGATAAATTGATGACACTCCCAGATTACAAAAAGAGATTGGCTGATGTGTCTAAGGACAATTCGAAGTTTGCAAGGATTCAAGGGAGAATCATTGTCAAGGCATTTCTAGATGCCCTTCAGTGGGACATCAACATCCAACACGATATTCGATATATTTTCCTCACCAAGCCTACATTTTCCAAGTACACAGAGATGGACAAAATGTATCGAAAGCTGCTCAAAGTCAACGTGCCCAGTCATCTTAGATGGGAGGAACTATGTGATCTTATCGATTAGCATATGAGTTGTCCCCAGTCCAGTCATTCGTCCAGTCATATGGGTTCATGCAGAGACTTCATCAATGGTCTACCCAGAAATCAGCGTGCAGTTACACCATGTCATCAAGCAGTTCCTAGATTTAGGAAATTTGTTAAATTAGTTAGGATAAAAATAGATTTAGCATGTCTTGGTCATTAATGACAGGAACGTTTGTAATTTGAGTTATAAATACTTCATCTTTCGAAGTATTGATGGTTTTTTATATTCACACCCTGACGCTATCAGACTGTAATATTTTTGAAGAGATCTTCCATTAATAAAAAGGAGACACTTTTACAGGATTCTTGCATGTATTCACTGGTGAAGTTATTCTTCCTAAGTTGAATGTTATTCTCACTTTGTCATCACATTGTTTTCTAAGTCTAACCTTTAAGGGTAGCGAATGTTGCAGGATTTATCTCGTATACCCTGTTTCTGACTCGAAAGCATTTTAGTGTTTTATCTTCTGGTATTTCAATAAAGAAATTCTTAACTGCTTCTTTGTTGAAATTATCTTTCTCATATTTTCTGTTCATCATTTAAGCTACTAAAAGATCCAGTGATTATATTATCTCACCCTGTGAAATTCTTCCCTTTGAGTTTTTGGTTTGTATTTCATATTTGATTAAAACACAGACCCCATATCCCAATGGATGTGTAGACTGTCTCAACCAATTCGAAAAAACACTTTGACAACAAAACC
>ML803845.1:0-24658 GCA_009831015.1 Picea engelmannii | reverse complement strand
TCTACCACCCTGGAAGACATGAAGAAAAGTTCTATCAGTGTGGAGGCCAACTTGTTGGCAAAAAGGGCACGTTAGAGGTCAGAAAGGAGAGTCACAATTAAAGAGGAACCTTCCACGTCAACCTCAGATTCCAAATTGGATTCTTTGGCTAGAGAAATGGAAAGAATGATGGAAATACTTACTATGTCAAATAGAAATCCTCTAAGAGAAAACCCATTAGCTCCTCAGGTTTGGAATCATAACTTTAGGAGAAATCCTCCTCAAATCAGACAGAGAGATCATAGGGATCAAAGAGAGCAGAGAGGTCATGATCAGTAGATCAGACCTCCCCTACAAGAAAATTATGCTGATGAAGGGGAGGAAGTGATTGAGGAACTAGATGATACTCACATAAATCTCATGGGCATTCACGATAACGAAGCTATTTTCGTCACCCAAGAAGAACAAGAACTTTTTCTTCTCAATCAAACAAAGGTAAGTGAAGAAATTGAAGATGCAGAATAACAAGCATTCGAAAATGCCATTTTGGAGGTACACCGGCATTATAATCTGCGGAGTAAAAATATGGAAGGGAGTTCCCCAAAAAAGACGATTGAAACGAAGAAGGTGACCGAAACCAAGAAGGCTTCTGAGCCATCTGCTGAGAAGATTCCTGAGAATAATACTACCGAAGTTCCTGTGAAGAAAAACCTTACTATTTTGAAAAGATCACTGCAGCCTGAGGTTTCACCTGTTAATCCACAAAGTACTTCTGGCCAGAAGAGCGTGGTGGACAAACTAGAACTGATGAGCCAAGGCAGAGCACCTACAGCCTTCAGCCTTGAGGGGGAATTAGCCAAAGTAAAAATTCCCATCCCACTTTCAAAGTTGATGAACAAAGACGTTTATCATTCACAGGTGATTAAAGCACTGACCATTGAACCTGACATAGGTATGAAGGCCTTAACCATTGGATCAACAAATCATTCAGACACTGTGAACCTTACTGATGATCAACCCAAACTCCTGTTCGGACTTGAAGTATATGGTCGAGATGATACTGGTGATGTCGCTCCTTTTTACATCATTCTAAACATACATGACCTGATCTTACATAATGCTATGTTGGATTCGGGTGCTTCCCAAAATCTGATGCCTAAAGCGGTAATGGAGAAACTGGGACTGGAGGTCACCAGACCTTACAAGGAATTACACTCATTCGACTCCAGTAAAGTTAGGTGTATTGGTTTGATCAAGGACCTATGCATCACCATGGCTTAGATTCCTGCAAAGAGCATGGTCATGGATGTGGTGGTTGCAGACATCCCTCCAAAGTATGGAATGTTGCTATCCCGGTCTTGGGGGGCTAAGTTGAGAGGTACATTGCAGCTAGACATGCCGTATGCCACTATCCCAGTTTTTGGGCAACAAAGAAGGCTATACAGATAAACATTGATGAAATACATGGTCAGTAGCCAAGAAAAACCGTACAACTATCCCCTTTACTCTGCGCATTCTGACTTGGATTCTTTTATCTTGTACAATGATGGTGACACGGGAGAACAAGATACTCAGCCGACAGAAGATACATTGAGATAGGACGAAGGCCAAGAGACCATTGAGGTAGCAAGGATGAAAAATGTGATAACTGAAGAGCTACCGGCAGATTTCTGGAGAATGGATTTTGACGGAGCAGTAAGCAAAGAAGGAGTTGGAGCAGGAGTCTAGCTACATAATCAAAGAAACAGGTATTCAGAAAACC
This sequence comes from Picea engelmannii, assembly GCA_009831015.1. Lineage (NCBI taxonomy): Eukaryota > Viridiplantae > Streptophyta > Pinopsida > Pinales > Pinaceae > Picea > Picea engelmannii. The sequence continues at coordinate 22,917 of ML803845.1, read as the reverse complement.
ATTCTTACAAGTTAAATTTCCAATGCACTAACAATATTTCCAAGTATGAAGCCTTGATGCTCGGTCTGAAGCTTTTGAAAAGAGTTGGTGCTAAACAGATTATGGTAAGAGGTGACTCTGATTTGATAATCAAGCAAATCAAAGGTGAGTACACTGCGAAACACCCACGTCTTAGAGCTTATAGGAATGTTGTTCTTGATGCCCTTAGATGTTTCACTGAAGTTGAGTTGCAGGTAATGTCGAGGGGAAAAAACATTCTGGCGGACGGTTTGGCTACATCAGCAGCCACTTGTAAGATTCCTTTCTGCTCAACTCGCCCATACACTGTTGAGGTGAAATGCAGACCAACCGTTCCCGACAATATCAGGTACTGGAAAGTGTTTGGTAATGATGATCAAATCGAAGACTTTCTGCAGTGTAAAAACGATTTTGAATGTACAAATATAAATTTAGAGAACAAAGATGAAAATGTAATTAGATCAGATTTTGAAATTGATAGTGTAAATAATGTAGATTCAGGAGAATTAGGTGATGACGAAATGGATGCCGATGTTTTACATTTGAAAATAAATGTTTTTCCTAGGGGTTTAGTTCCTTTGGAGGACTTGTTTGATTTTAACGACATAGCCAAAAAACCGAAAATTGAAGCACATGGACAAGAGGTAGAAGATTGTAATATAGGGACTGAAGAAAAACCCAGGATAGTCAAATTGTCCAAATCATTGCCCCCTGAGCAAAAACTCAAATACATTGAGCTGTTCAAAGAATATTCAGATGTCTTTGCCTGGGGTTATGTGGATTTGAAAGCTTACGATACCAGCATCATACAACATAGGATTCCACTAAAAGAAGACCAAAAACCATTTAGACAGAAACTTAGGAGGATAAATCCCAAGTTACTCCCTCTGGTAGAAAAGGAAATCAAAAAAATGTACGATGCCAAAATCATAGTCCCGCTGCGTTTTTCCAAATGGGTCTCTAATTTGGTCCCTACGCGTAAGAAATCTGGGGAAATCAGATTTTGCATAGATTTCTGAAATCTGAATAAGGTCTCTCTGAAGGATAATTACCCCTTGCCGAAAATGGATCACATCCTTCAAAGGGTAGTCGGATCTAGTCGAATATCTTTGCTGGACGGTTTCTCGGGTTACAATCAGGTCCTAGTCCACCCGGATGACCAAGAAAAAACCTCTTTCACCACACCATGGGGCACTTTCATGTATGTGAAAATGCCTTTTGGTCTGATGAACACAGGGGCCACATTCCAGAGGGCGATGGATATCGCCTTCATGGAAGAATCAGGTAAGTTTATTGTTGTCTATTTAGATGATGTAACTGTGTTTTCCCGATCTGATGACGAACATCTACGACACCTCAGACAAGTCTTTGAGAAATGTAGAAGGTTTGGGATTTCTTTAAATCCTAAGAAAATCCTTTTCACACTAGAGGAAGGCAAAATTCTAGGACACATCATATCCAAGGAAGAAATCAAAATTGACCCTAGCAGAATCGAGGCCATACAAAAATTAGAACACCCATGAAACCTCAAAGAATTACAGTCTTTTATCAGGAGAATAAACTTTCTACGAAGATTCATTCCTAATCTGGATGAGCTCCTCTAGAACATTACAAATATGCTAAAAAGGGATGTGAAAGTAAAATGGGACTCTGAGTCCAGACAGTCTTTCGAACAAGTCAAACGAGCACTCACAGAGGCCCCTGTCTTAATCAGTCCTGATTTTACCAAGGATTTCTATCTTTTTTCTTTCGCTTCTAAACATACTATAGCAGCGGTATTACTACAAAAGAACAACGACGGGTATGAAAAACCAATAGATTTCTTTATTAAAGCATTGAGAGATGCTGCTCTAAATTACAAGATAATGGAGAAACAAGCTTTTGCCTTGGTGAAAGCTATAAAAAAATTTAGGGTCTACATTCTCCATTCTCATACCATTGCATATGTTCTGAATGCGGTAGTAAAAGACATTTTGACCCAGGAAAATCCAGATGGAAGAAGGGGAAAATGGATTGCTGTCATTTTAGAATACGACATAGAGATTAAGCCTACGAAACTAATCAAAGGTCAAGGCCTTGCTAAATTAATGGTTGAATCTAACTTCCATTCTCTTGACATTAATTTTTTAGCTGCAGCAGATGAACAGGGCGAGATGGCGACTCCAAGTGTAAGAGAGGTATTCCTCAACTCTCCATGGTACGCAGACCTTATATTTGTTTTGCAAAATTTACAAGCTCCCCCTGGTTTGACTAAGACTAAAGCTAGATTTTTAAAGTTGAAAGCCTTAAAATTCTGTATTCTGGAAGGCAATTTGTATTGGAAAGATCATGGAGGCATTCTATTAAATTGTTTATTGAAAGATGAAGCTGACAACGTGTTACAATAATTTCATGCAGGAGAATGTGGTGGCCATTTGAACTGGAAGGTCACAACCAACAAAATCCTCAGGGCTGGTTTCTATTGGCCCACCCTGTTCGCTGATGTACACCATAAAGTGACTGCATGTCATCAATGTCAGTTGATTGAAGGCAAAAGGAAACTCCTTCCTCTCCCCCTGAAACCAATCTCAGTTGAAGCCCCTTTCCAGCAATGGGGACTGGACTTCATTGGAGAAATACACCCCCCTTCTTCAGGCCAGCATAGGTGGATTCTCACTGCCACCGATTATTTTACCAAATGGATCGAAGAAGTACCAAGAAGGCAAGCCACTGACTCTGTTATTATCAAATTCCTTGAAAATAATATCTTGCCTCGCTTTGGATGTCCTAGAAAGATTATAACTGATAATGCAGCTGCTTTTCGATCGAAGAAACTCATAGATTTCTGCAACCAGTATCACATTGGTTTGGGAAATTCCACAGCTTACTACCCTCAGGGTAATGGGCTAGCAGAATCTTCAAACAAAACCTTGGTGAACATCATCAAGAAAACGTTGCAGGAAAACAAGAAATTGTGGCATAACAAGTTGGTGTTCGCCTTGTGGGTTGACAGACTGACCACCAAGAGGTCAATTGGTATGTCACCATACCAGTTGGTATATGGTACAGAAGCAGTTTTCACCACTTCCTTAGGAGTCCCTGTCATGAAGTTGCTTCAATATGTACAAGCCGAGTCCAATGACTCATAGAGAAGGATCAACCAGATGATCCATTTGCAGCAGTCTAGGGAAGACGTTTTCAACAAGACTCAGGTAATCCAAGAAAACATCAAGAAGATTTTTGACAAAAGAACCAACGAAGATGATTTTGAACTAGGATATTTGGTGCTGAGATGGGACGCCAGAAATGAGGACAAGGGAAAACATGGAAAATTCGACAGTCTATGGAGAGGTCCTTACATGATTCAATCTTTCAGGGGAAACAATGCTTTCTTTCTAAACAACACTGATGGGACAGATCTGCTAGGAGGACCTGTAAATGGTAGAATGTTGAAGCATTATGTGCCACCTCAGTAAAGACTTGAGTTCCACTCACCATTGTACATACCATTTTTATTTTTTCACCTGCATTTTCTGAGTGAATAACATTAGTCAGTTGGTTGAAGCCCGAAGAGAAGGCCCTAAGCTGTTGACTACTGTTCTTCCAGTTTTTTAGAATAAAACCGATCAATCAACGAAGGATATGAGGGAAAAATTTTCAGAATGACAGGAACCAGGATTCTTGGCACTTCACAGGGCAAGTACCATCCCTAGGTGGAGCCGCTGTTATCATCCTATAATTTATAGGATCAACTGGTGACTGGGATAGTATCTGTCTCTAGTATTTTTTGTTGACAAATGATATTTCATTCTGCAAATAATTTGAAAATAAAAAGAAAGAGAAAGGAAAAAGAAAAAAGAAAGAAAAAGAAAAAGAAAATAAAAGAGGGCATAAAAGAATTTCAATAAAATCCCCATGCAATAATAGTAACTTGGTCCATACCTTTCAAGCATGGCCAAGTTCTTTTTAAATTGATGTTGATAGGGTAGTGAATGAAATTGGCTAAACAGTTTAATCTTGGCCAAAGTGTCTAGGTTATATTAGTGAATAAGTCTGGCCAGACTGTCTAATCCTGGTCAGATAGCCCCAGGGTAGAGTAATTTCTTAACCCAACAGTCTAATCTGGGTTAACTGTCATAGGAAACTAGGTTAGGACATAGGTCAGTTGCATTGTTGCTTCATTGTAATAAAACCAGCTTGATGTAAATATTGCACCATGTTTCAGATGCTTAAAGGATAGTTTGGTGGAACCCCATGGTGGTGTAGTCATGAAAAGTTTGGAGAAAACCCATGAAAAAGAATTTATCCAAAGTTTTCTAAGCGCATGTCTTTTTCGTGCCCTCACTTATGCTCCGATCATATATCAACGGTCCAGATGATGGCGCCCAGATCTATGGTGGACAGATCATTCTGAACCCCCCCGACCATTCTACCTTTAACGGAGGGGGGGGGGTCCGGAATCGATGATAAGACTCGTGCGCATCTGGACGGCCCAGGATCGAGTGCTCAAATCTATGGTAAGCATTAGATTCCGGACCCCCCCCCCCATCCATTCTTCCTTTAATGGAGGGGGGGGTCCAGAATGAGTGATAAAGAGTGTGCAAAGATCTGTGGCTCAGAAGCAGGCGCGTAGATCAATGACCCAAAATGGATTTCGGACCCCCCCGGATGATCTGCTTTTAACCGAGGGGGGGGGTCTGGAATGGTGTTCTTCCTTTGGAGGGTCCCTTGTTATACATGGCGTCGATCTATTTCCCTGAGTCTTGTCACCATCTGCTATATGAAATACCTCCGTCACCACTGGACGTCACCTTCCACCTTTCCCGAACTGGTCATGTCCCATAACTGCTGTCAGTCCTTCCCCCCTATTCGCTCATGGCAAGCCCCTTAATATGAATTTTACCTCCAATCGATAGCCGCCACGTCACCCATCCGTATCCCTCAGTCACCGTCATCCACCATCTCACCCTCAAATGATCCGTTGGCCATTTATTACTGGATAACCTATCCGTTATCCAGCTGACCTGTCTCCCGCGCCCAACCGACCCCGTTTACTTAAAACTACCGTTATTCTCCTTACATTTCTCTATTCATCCATCACACCAGAGAAACTCATCACTTACTCCTCTGTTACAATCCGTCGCCCTCATCCACAGTCAGTCGCCCCCACTAACTTTATGTTTTATTGCAGGTATTGTTGCAGAAATGGTGCCAAAATCCAAACAAGCAGAAAGAGAGGAGAATTTGTTTCTCCCGCCTCCTGTCGACCTGGACAGGATCCCACTGGTCAACAAAGACCGATTAATCGTAGATACTAAAAGTGATTTTGATTTCTCAGACCTCCATTTGTGGCTCAAGGAAGTTTTCCTGGACCAGAGTGATGAAATTGGACTCTGGGAGTCCAATTTACCCCCTCTACCTTTTCCCTCAGATCCACCATTTTCCCGAATTTTCTCTCAAGTGTCAAGCCCATTATATTCCTAAGAAAATATTCGTTGTCTCCTCGTCCAGAGATATCTTGTTCCTCATCACGCCCGAATCCATAGACCAGATGATGAAAATCCCTCGAGCGGACTCTGTGTCTCCCTTCAACCTGGAAATTCTTACTGAATTATACCAAAAAATGACCTTCCCTCAAAGAGCTCAAATATTCAAGCTCTTCCTTCCCCTCCACAGATCCCCCTTATCTGTCTTCCATGTTCTCAACTAAAGGAAACCAGGTCGTCTCCTCCCTTAGTGCTTTATTAGGATATTATTCTGATCAGTGGGTAGATGAACCCATTCTGGGTTTTCTATCCATTTTCTCCACTGATGAAAAGACCACCACCCAATTTGACTTCAACACATTCTTGGCAGACAATATTCACGAAAAGTTCGTGAATTTTGGCACAGAAGGCATGTTCATATATTCATCGATACTAGCCTACTTATTCGTCTTCTTCCAGGCAGATAAATTTATCTTTTCCATGCAGAAGATGGATGAAGACGGTAAACCTCAGGCAGTCACAGCATGGACTTCCTTGCTCAGGCACAACTCCACAGAGTATAGTTTCAAGGGGTTCATCGATCAGTTCTACCACCCTGTGGTAAGTATGCTAAGTGGCAAGCCCGAGCCTCGAATAAACCATGAAGTCCAGAGAATCCTGCATCTCTCGAACAACACAAAGATCGGGGATTGGTACTTGTATCAAAATTATATAGAGATCAGAGTATACGGGTGCGAGTTGGCACCGTATAAGCTTCCCAAGTATTTGCCTATCAGAATATTTGCTCTAGAATATATAAGGCAGATTATAAATTCAGATGATATCCATTTTGTATCATTGAAGAAAAAGCAGCAGCTTAGAATCAAGGGGCATATTGGCTCCTTCATCTGCAAAAGTTATGGCGTTGGGGAAGAAGCAGACCAGATGCTGAGAGAAATGAAGTTCTTCATGAGCTTCCCATGGAATTATGATCCATGTGGGATCATCTCAGAAATGAGGGTGAAGAACAAAAACATCCCATATGTTCATGTGTCCAGGCCCGAAGTTGAAAAGTTCACAAATCAGACAGCTTGGGAGCCTAACACATTGATCGAAGTGGAACAGTAGGATCCCCTGGCCACTGTGTCAAAAATGACCACTCCACAGGTCCCTAAAGAGAAGAGGCCAAGGAAGGATTTATCTCCGCCTGTCACTGAGGTATCTTTCGAGGAATTCCAGTTACATACCAAGAGGCCTAAGACTGTTGCAGCTCCTGGCCCGACCGGGGAGAAAGAAGCCCCGTCTACCACAGTGACCAAGTCTGTTATTCGACCCTTCGGTTCGAGCCTCCATAAGGTCATTACCCCACCATTTCCGAAGCAATCCACAGACTCCCCATTGAACATTCAACCAGGCAAGGTGGCACCAAAACTGAGTATCTTCGAAAAGTATGAGCTGATAAAGAAAAGGAACCAGACCCTGACCAACAGTACTTGCGCCCAATTCTGGAAGAAGACGTCGACTGCACAACATAGGTTATTATCGGCATTCGACACTGAGAAGGGAAGAATGCACATGGCATTCCTCCAGGCACAGGTACCAAATCCAAAGGTGATCATTGACTACAAGAGGGCCACAATCGAATTCCAGACGAGGGACGTGCATCTGGCTGATCAGATGGATCTGCATAAGTAGATGGGGGAAATGGTTTTCTATACATTGGCGCATGCTTCCACTTCTGCTTCCAAACTACAGGTGTCCCTGAACAATGTTCAAACACAATTGAAGCTAGAGAAGATATCGTCCTTTGCCAAGGACAACAGAATAAAAATGTTGGAGGAGCTGGTCCTCAAGATCGGTCACGATCCTTCAAACGTGAAATCAACTGAGGAAATGATAAAGAAGAATAATGATGACATAGAATCCTTGAGGAAGAAACTGAAGCTCCCTCCCACAGAGGATTCACAGGAAAAAGAGATAGCAGAGAAAGAAGGAGAAAGAGACGAAATGCTCAAGCTGCGCATGGAGCAAAATCCACACCTTAAAGAAATGGAAGCTTAGATGGAGAAGTTGTTAAAGGAGAAAGAACAACTTAAGCCAATCGAAGTCATTCCATTGAGTTCTATTCCAATTTCAGGAGTGAGCACAACATCAGTAACAGAAATCCCATCCGCAACTCCATTGACATCCCAGGAGAAGACAACCGACCTGGCTAAATCCATGGAAAAAATGAACCTTCAGGAAACATAGATTAGTAGTCTTAAAAAGGATATTGAGAACCTTCAGGAACTCAAGTCTTCCTTTCATACCAGCCTCTTCAAGGAAAATCGGGTGACAGAGTAGCTCAAGCAGGAGCTACAGCAGCTTCGGAAGCAAACAGTGGCAGGAAAGGCATTGGTTGAGGTTAAAGAGAGTGTATGGACAGACATCATTAAGTCCATAAATGAGATATGGCCCATGATCCAGATCATGTTTGAGTAGAATGAGTTGGTACAGAGAAGAAAATAGGCCATCGAGAAGATCAGAGTAGAATTGAGGGAGATGCCAACACAGGCAAATCAGATCATCAAGTTCATGAACTCTAAGACTAGGGAAGAACTGGAAGAGCTGAAGATCGAAGACAGAACAGAGACCATCCTTGAGGTCAAAATATTTTTGACCAAGAGAGGATTAATGCTTCAGCTGGAATAAAAGGTTCAGGCCATGGACCTAGGGGTACAAAGGTTCTTCAGTAAGATTGAGGCTCTCCAGAAGGAAGGTCTTCCTGGTCTGAAGGTAATCAATGATAAATTGATGACACTCCCAGATTACAAGAAGATATTGGTTGATGTGTCTAAGGACAGTTCGAAGTTTGAAGGGATTCAAGGGAGCATCACCGACAAGGAATTTCTAGATTCCCTTCAGTGGGACATCAGCATGCAACACGATATTCAATACATTTTCCTCACCAAGCCTACATTTTCCAAGTACACAGAGATGGACGAAGTGTATCGAAAGCTGCTCAAAGTCAACGTGCCCAGTCATCTTAGATGGGAGGAACTATGTGATCTGATTGATTAGCAGATGATTTGTCCCCAGTCTATTCATTCATCCAGTCAGATGGGGTCGTGCAGAGGCTTCATCAACGGTCTACCCAGAAATCAGCGTACAGTTACACCATGTCATCAAGCAGTTCCTAGATTTAGGAAATTTGTTAAATTAGTTAGGATAAAAATAGATTTAGCACGTCCTGGTCATTAATGACAGGAATGTTTGTAATTTGAGTTATAAATACTTCATCTTTTGAAGTATTGAGGGTTGTTGATCTTCACACCCTGACGCTATCAGACTGTAATATTTTTGAAGAGATCTTCCATTAATAAAAAGGAGACACTTTTACAGGATTCTTGCGTGTATTCACTGGTGATGTTATTCTTCCTAAGTTGAATGTTATTCTCGCTTTGTCATCACATTTTTTTCTAAGTCTAATCTTTAAGAGTAGCGAATGTTGCAGGATTGATCTCGTATACCCTGTTTCTGACTCAAAAGGATTTTAGTGTTTTATCTTCTAGTATTTCAATAAAGAAATTCTTAACTGCTTATTCGTTGAAATTATCTTTCTCATATTTTTTGTTGTTCATCATTTAAGCTACTAAAAGATCCAGTGATTATATTATCTCACCCTGTGAAAGTCTTCCCTTTGCATTTCTGGTTTGTATTTCATATTTTATTAAAACACAGACCCCATAGCCCAATGGATGTGTAGACTGTCTCAACCAATTCGAAAAAACACTTTGACAACAAAACCGACGTATTTATTTACCTAGCCTAATATTTAAAATTGGAAACATAGCTAAATCATATAGAGATATCCCTCTCTGAAGTTGGAAGGGATAGATCGCAGCTTCAAAATTGGTTGGATAAAGTTACATTTTGTGGATTTCTTCTGTGTCAACCTCTTGGAAATTTACAGAGTGATAACATACATCTAAAGCCTGCATATAGGCACAGTCTTTTGGATCTAACAACCTTACAAATATTAAATGCCCCTAATTCAAATTCAAAATATGAGAGGGTTGGCGCCTCTCTTCCTTGAATGCGTTGAGTGGGCTGGCTGGCTGGCGCATGGCTGGATTGGGAGACATTATCCTACATCATATGTGGACCACTTCTGATGGTGGTCATTCTGCAATTTTCCTTGTGTCTGCATGAAATACAAAGGCTTATGATCAGTTTGGATGATTGTCTCCTTCCCGATAATGTAATTCCTACACTAGCGACATGATTTTACAATGGAGTAAATTTATTTGTCATAATTGGGGTACTTACAAACAATATCTAATATTTTATCACTATAATAGGCCACAATATTGTTACACGTCAAAATGTCACACTTAAGTGTCACACCCTAAGTGTTGCAAGTGTCACAAAGTGACCTATGCACATTGTTATGTGTTGCATACACTGTCTCAAGTGTCATATGAACATTACCAAGTGTCACATTCTCTTTTCTAAGTGTCGCAACTTTTTGACACCATATAAACATTTTTCACAATCCCTAACTCATGTTGGAAGAATAATCCCTATCATCTGACAGTCAAAACACACCTTTTTCTTGGAAATGTCGATCATTTTTGGGAATTTTAGAAGGGTGGTTCTCCCCTACCCATGGTTAGGGAGAATCGGTGCTCCCCCTGCCATTTTAAGGGGTTGCCATTCTGGTTAGAGGGAAATATGGGATCTTCCACCTTTTCCTAAGGGCCGTCTCTTAAGGGTGAGGTTGGTTGTGCTCGAATCCTATACTATGGCTCTATATTAGGATCTAATCCTAACTTAAGGATCCATATCTGCAACCATTTCCCTCATTAGATCATGGTGGTTAAACCTCTCAAGCCTATATATTGAAGGTGTTTCCAAGGTGAAGGGAGGAATAATTCAGATGTCAAACCTTTGATCCTAGGAGAAATCATCATCATTTTGATTTCAAGATTCATGCAAGGGATATATGAGAAAAAAATGTAGAAGGTGTTGCAACGTGAGACATGTATTGTAAGTTATTGTAGCTTGTTTTCCAAATTAAAATTAACTTTTATTATTCCCTTCAAGTTCATGTGTTCTACATTTGCTTGTCTATTTTTGTTTCAACCTTTGTAGATAAATCTGCTTTGCCTAATAATATAGAGTAGGAGGAAGAATTCCTTTGTTGGTATTTGCAGGACTTCATCCGTGTTAAGGATCTTGGAGATCAAGACCAAGGATTGGAGCAGCAAGGATGAACATCACAATAAGGTACACCACATTCTTCTTCTCTCATGTTTGATTGATTGATTGAGTTATATTTAAATGGAAAGTAGAAACCATTTGTTTACTTCTTCCTTTGGAGCAAAGAAGGGGTCTTCGTCTAAAGGGGATATTATCTTGTCCACAGGGTAATATTTCTCACAATAGAGAATCCCATGTTGAGTGAGAACTATGTCCACAACATAGTTTGAAGAATCTATCTCAATATCAAACCATTGTTGCAGGTCATGTAATGAGAGAACCATGATTGATCCCAAGAACTTCTTCAAATCATCGAACGCCTTATGTTGTGACTCAACCCACACAATTTTTTCCTTGCCACCATCCCTAGTCACTTGGCTAAGGGCCCATGTAATGTGGGATAATCCCAACATGAACCTGTGATAGAAATTGGAAAGACCTAAGAAGCTCTGGAGCTTAGTGAGTGTGGTCGGGGTTGGCCAGCCATGGATGAATTGTATTTTTGTTGGATCAACATGCACCCCATGCTCATTAACAATGTATCCTAGATACTAGAGCCTATTCATACCAAAGGAGAATTTTTCCAAATTTGCATATAGCTTGTGTTGTCGCAGAGTGTGCAGAACCTGTTGAATGTGTTGCAAGTATTCCACCCAATTCTTACTGAAGATGGGGATGTCATCCAAATACACTACCACAAAATAAATGGTGAAATTCCACAAGATATCATCCATCATCCTCATGAAATTTGTTGGGGAATTTTTCAAGCCAAAGCGCAGGACCAACCATTAAAAAAGACCTTCTTTAGACTTGAAGGAAATCTTCTATACATAATTCTTCTCTATTGGAACCTTGTGGTATCTCAAATTTATATCAATCTTACTGAATCATTTTTCCCCCTTGATCTTGTCAAGGAGATCGTCAATTCGAGGAATTGGGCACTAGTTCCTGAATGTGATTTTATTTAGGGCCCAATAATCTAATGATGATTGCAACTTCATGAGACATTTTCCAAGTCATTCTCCTTTGGACTGAGTTGAGACGGATTGAGATTGTCTCCTGTCAGAATCCTATGGAATTAGTTGAGTCGACTTGTGATGACTCTCCAGATGGTACTCCTATGGACTTAGTTGAGTTTTTCTGTTGAGAGTGGTGTCCCTATGGCTGAGAACATGTGGACATGTCCCTAGTGGTTGAGCACTATAGGATGTGTGGATCCCTTTCTATATTGTATAAGAGTAATATTTACTATGTAACCCTGATTATGTAATGGGTACAAGTCATCCCCACCATGTAAAGATAATTAATATTTTGTAAAGATTAATTATATTATTCAGTTGTACAAGTCAGCCCTATTGTGCCAATAGACACACCTATTGTTTTTCTAGGTCTTTTATATATAACAGAGTAGATCCCCATTGTGGAACACTCACACACACTTCATTGTAACATTCTCTCAAGATATATGTATGACTGAAGTGTGCACTTATTTTAGGCACAAGTTTCAAGGTCAAAGACCACCCTCTTGTGTTCTCTAGGGTTTATGGTGTGGGGGATATTCTCTTAATTCTATAGAAAATGATTGTTGTTTTTTTCCCTTTATTGAGAAGGGATTTCCCAGGATAAACTCTTGTGTTCTTGTGCATGGAAATTATTCTTGTGATCTTGGTTATTTCATCTATTTTATATGGTATTGTTGCATTGTTTATGATTCAAGTACATGGTAAATTGAAATAAACTACATGTTCATGAGATAAGGATTAAATTCAACATGGTATCAGAGTAAAGTTCCCAAAAGAGCCATTGCACAATCCATTGAAGAGCCAATCATCACCTTCTTGTTGCAACTGCAAAAATGACCCCATCCATTTTCAAGTTAGTTTCAACACCTTCCACTTGAACGTTGGGCCTAATTTTTTCTTAGGAAAGTACGGACTCCTTCAACACACCTCCAACAAATCTCATATTGCAAATTGGAGAAATTTTGATTTTTGGCCCTAGGGTTTCTGTAGAATTTTGGTTTTAGGGTTTCTGTAGATTCTTGGGGTATTCTTGCAAACTTGTTGAGGTTATTTTGACTATATAAATGCTTATTGTTGGTAGTCATAAGTCCAATGAAACCTAGGGTTTCTAGCCTATCCTATATGTTAGGTTTTCTAGCCTAGCCATTAGGGTTTGTGAAGAATCTGCAAATCATGATGAACAGAACCTTGGTGGAAGATAGGCTTGATGGATCAAGCAACTTCAGCTCCTAGAAATAAAGAATAAAAATCAGTCTAGAAGATAATGACCTATTGAGTTTTATAGAAAAGACTCTACCAGAAACAACAACCAATGAAGAGAAGGTTGATTGGAAGGCATACAATTTCAAAGCAAGGAAGACAATCATCTATTTAGTAAGAGATCATATACTACCTCATATTTCTACCTTGAAGACAAATTATGAAATGTATGATACATTGAAGAAGATGTTTGAGAGAAACAACACAAACATAGTTCTTACATTGAAGCACCAACTTCAAAATATCATGATGACAAAAGCTGACACCATTACCACCTTCCTCATGAGGATCACAGATATCAGAGGTCAGCTAGGTGCCATTGGAGAAAACATAATAGACAAAGAACTTGTCATGACTACTCTCAATGCTCTTCTAAGACATTGGGAACCATTTCTTCAAAGTATTAGTGGAAGATAAGATCTACCTGAGTTTGATCGTCTATGGATAGACTCCACTCAAGAGGAAACTATAATTATAGCCAGAGGAGTGCAAGACTCCCATCATTATTAAAATAAATCCCTTCCCTCTCATGCAAATAGAGGAAGAGTAAATAGAAGAAGTTTTGACAAAGCATTAAAGGACAATAAAACTTCAGCGGCTTCAAGGCATGAACATAGAAAAGACATTTCAAGGATTCAATGTTTAAGATGTGACAAGTATGGACACATTGTGATAAATTGTCCTATCAGGGAGAAAGGAAGACAACATGCATCCATTGCATATGTTGATTTAGAACCACACCAGAGAGATTAAGACATAAAATATGAGGAATTCTTCTTCATATCTCATCTTTCTCAAGAGGACCAAAAGAAAGATTGAGCATGATTGTAGACTAAGGTAAGTTTTGTACTACAATCCTTATTTGATTTCATAATTACTCTATAGTTGTTTGCATTTTGATAATGAAGGGTATTATACCTGGTATGGGAGCCCTCATGAATTGGAACATTATCCCTGGTACGAGAGTCCAAATTTTGTTGGTTGGTTATTATCCTAGTATAGGAAGCCATTTTGATTGTTATCCCTATGGGAGGTCATATTGGTTATTATCCTAGTATGGGAGGATAGCAAAATATTGTAGAGGCAGTAGAGGACTTGATAAGACATGGGATGTCTCCAGGATAGAGACATGGGAAAAGGATGATGTCACCATTTCCTCTAAGATAGATGTTTATCCTTCCGACTTAAGAGGGAGTCAAACTATTTGAGAAGAAGGAAGATACAGTACCTTCTCCCCCTTGAGCAGTTCATAGGGAGACAATTATTGATCTAGTTGATCAAATTGATCTTGTAGCTCTAGTTGATGTTCCCAGAGACATGGGAGTAGGCCAGAAGAGGCCTACATGAGATCGATAAAATATGTAGAGGCAGAGGGACATGTATCTCCTCATGGCACATTCCGAGAGAGAAAGAGACCACATATATTTTTGAGTTGTATTTTAGCTATGACCCACATCATTGATATTGAACCTTCTTTTCCTGGAGAAGCAGCAGGTCAACAGTTTTGGCAAGATTCCATGACCAATGAGTATCAGTCCATCATGAATAATGATGTGTGGGATATTGTTATGAGACCAGAAGGGAATTCTATAGTGACTTCCAAGTGGATCTATATGATCAAACATGCATCTGATGGAAGTGTCGAGAAGTACAAAGTGTGATTTGTGGCTAGATGATTCTCTCAGGTGGAGGGAATAGATTATGAGGAGACATTTGCTCATTTTTCCCAATACACTTCCATCCATATGACTATTTCCCTAGCAACATCCATGGGTTGGAGACTAAATTAGATGGATGTAAAGACAACCCTTCTCAATGGTGATATTACTGAAGAATTTTACATCGAGCATCCATATGGATTTGTGACACATGAGAAGGAGTCTCATGTATGCAAGTTGAAGAAAGCCTTGTATGGACTAAAGCAAACACCTCATGTTTGGTATGGGAATATTGATGGATACTTGATGAGTTTGGGCCTCAGCAAGAGTGTTGATGATCCAAACACATACTACCATATTGTTGGTGACGAGTGCCTAATTTTGGTCCTATATGTTGATGACTTATTCCTCATCGGTTTAGAAAGTATTATTGTTTAATGCAAGCATGCATTGACTTATAAATTAGAGATGAAGGACCTTGGTATGATGCACTACTTATTGGGAATTGAAGTATGGCAGAGGACTGATGAGATTTTTCTGAGTCAAGGAAGATACACCATGGATATTTTGAAGAAATTCAGGATGATAGACTGTAATTCCATGCCTACATCGATGGTGATAAATCTGAAGAGGATGAATGGGGATTCTTTTGATTCAAGAAAAAATGGTCCACATCTTTACAAACATTTTATTGGATCATTTTTGTATCTAGTTAACACTATACCTGATATATGTTATGCAATGAGTGTACTAAGCCAGTTTATGAGTCAATTGAGACATACACACTAGATATCAGTGAAGCATGTGTTGAGATATCTACGAGGCACAATTGATTATAGCCTGAGATATGCCTTCAGTGTAGACATGCAATTGTATGGGTATGTCGATGCAGATTGGGAAGGGAGTGTAGTGGACTAGAAGAGCACATCTGATTGTTGTTTTACTTTGGGATCTGCGATGGCTTCCTAGTGCAACAGGAAACAAACTTATGTGGCTTTGAGTACCGCAGAAGAAGATTACATTGCATTATGTGTGTAATTTCACAAAGTAGCGTGGATTCGCAATATCCTTGTAGACTTATTTGGTCATGAGATGGATTCCATCGTTATCCATTGCAATAAGAAGAGTTGTGTAAAGCTCTCATAGAATCCCGTGTTTCATGATAAATCAAAACACATTGAGATCAAATACCATTACAATAGATATATGGTACAAAGGAAAGCAGTACATGTGTTGTACCTTTCCACACATGAGAAGGTTGTTTATATCTTCATCAAACCGATTTCCAGGAGGAAGTTTGACTGCTTCTGTGAGATACTTGGTTGTTGGAGAATTTATCCCTATCTGAGAGGAAATGTTGTTGATTGCAATTTCATGAGACATTCTCCAGGTTGTTCTCCTCTGGATTGAGTTGAGATGATCTTTGAGAGAGCCCATGTGATGGGTGTGTCATACTCCTCTGGACGGAATTTAGATGACGTGTGGTCTCTTTTCGTGCTCCTCTGGACTGAGTTGAGACAACTTGATATGGTCTCCCATCATACTCCAATGGACTTACGTGATTCGAATTGAGATGGTACTCCTATGGATTTAGTTTATTTGATATGTTGAGAGTGACATCCCTACGGCTAAGAACATGTGGACGTGTCCCTAGTGGTTGAGCACTAGAGGATGTGTGGATCCCTTGCTATATTTTATAAGAGTAAGATTTACTATGTAACCATAATTGTGTAAAGGGTACAAGTTGGTCCCACCATGCAAAGATAATTAATATTGTGTAAATATTAATTATATTATTTAGTTGTACAGGTCATCCCTATTGTGCCAATAGACACACCTATTGTTGTGCTAGGTCTTGTATATATAATAGAGTAGATCCCCATTGTGGAACACTCACACACACTTCATTGTAACATTCTCTCAAGCTAAGTGTACGGTTGAAGTGCACACTTCTCTTAGGCTAAAGTTTCAAGGTCAAAGAGAACCCTCTTATGTTCTCTAGGGTTTATGGATTGGGGTATCTTCTCTTGACTCTATAGCAAATGATTGTTGAGTTTTCTCCTTGATTGAGAATGGTTTTCCTAGGATAAACTCTTGTGTTCTTGTGCATGGTTATTCTTCTTGTGGTCTTGGTTATTGTAGCTATTGTATATGGTATTGCTACATTTTTTATGGTTCAAGTACATTCTAAATTGAAATAAACTACATGTGCATGAGATAATAATTAAATTCAACATGGTATTAGAGACAAGTTCCTGAAAGAGCCATTTCATAAGCCATTGAAGAGCCATTCATCACCTTCTTGTTGCAAATGCAAAAATGGCTCCATCCATTGTCAAGCTAGTTTCAACTACTTCCACTTGAACATTGGGCCTAAATTTTTCATAGGAAAGTATGGCCTCCTTCAATGCACCTACAACAACTCTCAGATTGCAAATCAGAGAAATTTTGATTTTTGGTGCTAGGGTTTCTACAAAATTTTAGTTTTAGGGTTTATGCAACTTGTTGGGGTATTCTTGAAAAGTTGTTGAGGTTATTTTGACTATATAAAGGCTTATTGTTGGTATTCATAAGTCCAACTAAACCTAGGGTTTCTATCCTAGCCTAGATATTAGGTTTTTTAGCCTATATATTAGGGTTTTTGAAGAATATGAAAATCATGATGAACATAACCCTGGTGGAAGATAGGCTTGATGGATCAAGCAACTTCAGCTCCTAGAAATAAATACTACAAATCACTCTAGAAGAGAATGACCTATTGAGTTTGATAGAAAATACTCTACCAGAAACAACAACCAATGAAGAGAAGGTTGATTGGAAGGCAGATAATGTCAAAGAAAGGAAGACAACCATCTATTTAGTAAGAGATCACACAATACCTTGTATTTCTACCTTGAAGACATCTTATGAAATGTATGATGCATTGAAGAAGATGTTTAAGAGAAACAACACAAACAGAGCTCTTACATTGAATCACCAGCTTCAAAATATCAATATGACAAAATATGACACCATTGCCACCTTCTTAATGAGGAACCCGGAGATCAGAGATCAGCTAGGTTACATTGGATAAAATGTAATAGACAGAGAACTTGTCATTAATAATCTCAATGCTCTTCCAAGACATTGGGAATCATTTCTTCAAAGTGTTAGTGGAAGAGTAGATCTACCTGAGTTTGATCATCTATGGACAGACTACACTCGGGAGGATACCAGTCTTATATCCATAGGAGTGCAAGACTCCCATGATGATGAAAATAATGCCCCTTCCTCTCATGCAAAGAGAGGAAGAGGAAATAGAATAATTTTCGACAAAGTATTCAAAGATAAGAAAAATTTATCAGCTTCAAGGCATGAACATAGAAAAGACATTTAAAGGATTCAATGTTTAAGATGTGACAAGTATGGATACATTGTGAGAAATTGTTCTAACAGGAAGAAAGGAAGACAACATCCATCCACTGCATATGTTTTTTCAGAACCACATCAGAGAGATGAAGACATAAAAGATGAGGCATTCTTCTTCGTATCTCAGCTTTCTCAGGAGGACCAAAAGCAATATTGAGCATGATTATGGACTAAGGTGAGTTTTGTACTACATTCCTTATTTGATTTCATTATTACTCTATATTTTCTTTCATTTTGATAATGAAGGGTATTATACTTGGTAAGGGATCCCTCATGACTTGGACCATTATCCCTGGTACAGGAGTCCAAATTTTCTTGGTTGGTTATTATCCTAGTACAAGAGTCCATTTTGGTTGTTATCCCTACGAGAGGTCATATTGGTTATTATTCTAGTATGGGAGGCCAGAAAAGTATTGTAGAGGAAGTAGAGGACCTGAGAAGACATGGGATGTCTCCAGGATAACAACATGGGAAAAGGATTATGTCATAATTTCCTCCAGGACATATGTTTATCCTTCCAAATTCAAAGGGAGTCACTTGACTTAGAGGGAGTCAAACTATTTCAGAAGAAGGAAGAGACAGTACCTTCTCCCCCTTCAGTAGTTCATAGGGAGACAATTATTGATCCATTTGATCAAATTGATCCTGTAGCTCCATTTGATGTTCCCAGAGACATGGAAATAGGCTGGAAGAGGCATACATATTCTTGACAGACTCTGCATGAGGCAAAGGGACATGCAAATCCTAGTGGAACATTTTGAGAGAGAAAGGGAACACATATATTTTCAAGCTATATTTCAGCTATGAGCCACATCATTGATATTGAGCCTTCTTGTCATGGAGAAGTAGTAGGTCAGTAGGTTTGGCATGATTCCATGACCGAAGAGTATCAGTCCATCATGAAGAATGATGTGTGGGATATTGTTCCGAGACCAAAAGGGAAGTTTGTAGTGACTAGTGGATCTATAAGATCAAACATGTAGTTGATGGAAGTTTCAAGAAGTACAAAGCGATATTTGTGGCTAAAGGATTCTCTCAGGTAGAGGGAATAGATTATGAGAAGACATTTTATCTTTTTTCCTGATACACTTCCATCTGTACGATTATTTCTATAGCATCATCGATGGGTTGGAGACTACATCAAATGGATGTAAATAAATCCTTTCTCAATGGTGATATTGAGGAAAATTTTTACATCGAGCAGCTAGATGGATTCATGACACATGAGAAGGAGTCTCATGTATGCAGGTTGAACAAAGCCTTGTATGGACTAAAGTAGGAACCTCATGCTTGGTATGAGAAGATTGATGGATACTTGATCAGTTTGGTATTTAGCAAGAGTTTTGTTGATCCAAACCTATACTACCATATTGTTGGTGACAAGTGTCTGATTTTGGTCCTATATGTTGATGACTTATTCCTCATCGGTTCATAAAGTCTTATTGTTGAATGCAAGCATGCATTGACTTATAAATTCGAGATGAAGGACCTTGGTATGATGCACTAGTTCTTAGGACTAGAAGTATGGTAGACGACTGATGAGATTTTCCCGAGTCAAGGAAAATACACAATGGATATTTTGAAGAAATTCGAGATGATAAACTGCAAGTCCATGCCTACACCGATGGTGATGAATCTGAAGAATATGAAAAAGGCTTCGTCTAATTCAAGAGAGATTGATCCGCATATTTATAGACAATTGATTCGATCATTGATGTATCTAGTTAATACTATACATGATATATGTTATGTAGTGAGTGTACTCAACCAGTTTATGAGTCAGTCGAGACACACAAACTGGAAAGCAGTGAAGCATGTGTTGAGATATCTATGAGGCACAGTTGATTATGGCCTGAGATATTCCTATGGTGTAAACATGAGATTATAGGGATATTTGATGCAGATTGGGCAAGGAGTGTAGTGGAAAGGAATAGCACATCCGGTTGTAGTTTTACTTTGGGATCTCCCATGGTTTCCTGGTGCAGAAAAAAATAGACTTCTATGGCTTTGAGTACCATAGAAGCAGAGTACATTGCATTATGTGTGGCATTCTATGAAGTAGTGTGGCTTCGCAAGAACCTTGCATACTTATTTGGTCATGAGATGGATTCCACTCTTATCCATTACAATAACCATAGTTATGTGAAGCTCTCATAGAATCCTGTGTTTCATGATAAATCAAAACACATTGAGATCAAATACCATTACATCAGAGATATGGTATAGAGGAAAGTTGTCCATGTGGATTACCTTTCTACACATGAGCAAGTTGTATATATATTCACCAAACTTCTTTCCAAGATGAAGTTCAAGTACTTCCCTGAGAAACTTGGCCTGGTGGAGAATGTATCCCTATCTGAGAGGGAGTTTTATTGATTGCAACTTCATGAGACATTATCCAGGTCGTTCTCCTCTCGAATGAGTTGAGACGATCTGTGAGAGAGACCATGTGATGGGTGTTTCATACTCCTTTGGACTGAGTTGAGATAACATGTGGTCTCTTGTCATGCTCCTTTGGATTGAGTTGAGACGATTTGAGATGGTCTCATGTCAGACTCCTATGGACTTAGTTGATTCAACTTGAGACAAATCTCTAGATGGTACTCATATGGACTTAGTTGAGTTGATCTATTGAGAGTGATGTCCATGTGGCTGAGCACAAGTGGATGTGTCCCTAGTGTCTAATCACTAGAGGATGTGTGGATCCCTTACTATATTGTCTAAGTGTAAGATTTACTATGTAACCCTAATTGTGTAAAGGGTACAAGTTCTCCCCACCATGTAAAGATAATTAATATTGTGTAAATATTAATTGTATTATTCAATTGTACAGGTCATCCATATTATGTCAATAGACACACCTATTGTTGTGCTAGGTCTTGTATATATAAGATAGTAGATCTGCATTGTGTATCACTCACACACACTTCATTGTGACATTCTCTCAAGATAAGTGTATGGATGAAGTGTGAACTTCTCTTAGGCGCAAGTTTCAAGGTCAAAGAGAACCCTCTTGTGTGCTCTATGGTTTATGGTGTGGGGGATCTTCTCTTGACTCTATAGCAAAGGATTTTTGGGATTTTCCCTTGATTGAGAAGGGTTTTCTCAGGATAAACTCTTGTGTTCTTGTGCATTGTTATTCTTCTTGTGATATTGATTTTTGAAGCTATTGTATATGGTATTGTTGAATTGTTTATGGTTCAAGTACATGCTAAATTGAAATAAACTACATGTGCATGAGCTAAGCATTAAATTCAAGATAATCAATGTAGAGTGCCATGACCCATCTTTCTTCTCCAAAATCACAATTAGGCTTCCACAAGGTGATGAACTTGGGCGGATGTGCCCCTTTTCGAGAAACTCTTGGATCTGGTGCTTGATTTCTTCATTTTCTGACAGAGAGTGGTGATAGACTGGCCCATTTGGTAGCAATGCATCGGGGGTCATATTGATTGATTACTTGACCTGACAGTGTAGAGGTACCTTAGTGGGTGAGGAGAAGATGTATGTTTATTCTTCCATGACTTTATCCACTTGATTATGTTGCATGGAGAGACCTATTACGGAGGCAATGGATGTGGCTACAACCTTTTTCTTACTCTAAGCGTGAATCATGAAGAACACAAACTTCTCGGTATAAGATATGACCTTCATACATTTCTTTGCAGAGATCAAGGAAATGGCGGTATAAGGGACTACCTCTAGTATCCTTTATAATCTCATGTCCAAAGTAATAATATCACTATGAGGCCTAGACTCATATACATCATGATTTTTCCATAAATAAGGCTGGCCCAAAAGAAAATCACAAACTTAAAGGGGGGGGACATCACACTATACCTCATCTTTAAAGGGATTTATGTCATAGTCCAGGTGGCATTGTTGTCTTACGCGGAGATCGCTCCCTTGGTGGAGCCATCCAATGGTGTATGGTTGTGGGTGTGGTGATGTCGGTAGAGACAACCGCTTGACGACCTCTATTAAGATGAGGTTCTTTTGGAAACCTCTATCAACAATGAAGTACAGTGGAGTACCCTTCACCCACATCTGGGAATGAAAGAGGTTCTCACATTCCTCTGGTTCATTAGGTTCATCGTGTTGAACCTTGGTAGTGGTAGCAATGGTGGCACTAGCTTTTGCATCAATGATCTGTCTCCCTTTTTCTAGTTATGAATCCAAGTCAGAGCCTACATCTGATTCATAGGATTTCACCTCATCCATCAATGACTTCTTTGAGCAACATTTAGCGGTGTTATTCCAGGGGCTCTTATGGAACTTGCACAATTTCCCAGTGTCTTTCTTTGTCTTCCCATTGTCCTTATTTGTTTGTGGTTTGGACTAGTTATCCTGAGGCTTCCCATCCTTTATTTTCCCTTTGTTCTGTGGGTTGGAGCTACCTTTTCCCTACTTCTATTGTGAGGGTTTTTCATACCCAAACTATCATGTCTTCTATTTAATCTTCTACTCGATTTTGACAGCATATTGATAGGCCATGCCCAAGGAAGAAATATCCAAAAACTACATTTTTGTTTGGATGTATCTATGTAGACCGTCGTGGTACTTGAGCACCAGATGGCACTCAGAGATTTTGATACCCATCTCAGTGTGCAAGGTATGGAAGACATTGGTGAAATCTGGCATGGTTTGGTCCCTTTCCTGTCGTAGTGTGATCCATCTTGTATATAAGTCATCATAACTTCCAACAGGGTAGTATTATTCCTTAATAACATCCCTAAAGGAACCCCAAGCGGGTGCAACTACAAATAATGTAGATGCCTATGTTTTGTTTTTCTCACAGAAAGTTTGAAACCAATATTTAACATGGGGGGCATCCTTGAGGAGTGAAAACGTAATCTTTTCTCTATC
>ML803844.1:458732-485727 GCA_009831015.1 Picea engelmannii | reverse complement strand
GCCCTATGTTTAAAGATATTAGATGATTATCCATGGGCATGGCCAATGAAAGCAACAATGGTGTCAAATGAAGTGGCCAATGAAATACAAGATGGCTATTTAAATAGGAATGTGTGCATGTTCCTAAAAAACACAATGAGCACATGTTCTTGTTGCAACCATCTTTGTGCACCCACCTAGATAAATGTGTGAAACCTTTGACATGGATATCGGTATTAACACATAAATAATATTGGTTCTTAAAATCGATTATTATCTGATAATTTAGGTGGATTAGCAAAATGTCATGTGCAATCAAGAGAAACTAATATGTTACCGCAAATTATTTGCAATATGCGTAGGCATACTACATGCAATGAGACACAGACAACCAACAAAAATTTAGAATCACGACCATGGTGTGTGGAAAGTCTAAGTATTGGCTATTGGGTCTTTAATATCCCCAAGGTTTTCCTGAAAAATTCAATCAATGCACTAGCAATCAATCTCTCTATGTGGATGAGAGAAGAAGTAGCAAAGGTGATTGTTCTAGAGAAATGGGAAAAAATAGCAAAATCAAAAGACTAAAGTGCAAATGAATATTGACAATATATATATTTAAATGAGGACAAATAAAGGACGTAAATTAAATCATTTAGTGCAGATATAGCCTACAATATATCTATATACCTAGAATATCTTATGATACGCATACAAACTAAACTTTGGAATGTTACACGAAGATGTCATTTCTAGGTTGATTCATTAGTGCTGAGAGAGTGAGTCCAAGGAGATGTTAGAGCACATTGAGACAATAATGATCACACATGTAGTTTCATGGAAATTTGGAATTTGCCATACTCATTGTGGGTAGGTTTGATATTTGTATTCAAAGAAACCATCTCAGGGAATATAATCAAATGGAACATAAATTACATATCGTGATTGTCATTTATGGATTAGAATAGAAAATGTTCATGTTCATTTAATATAACTTCTTTTATTTTTAGGGAATCTATTCCATTTACTTGCTTTATAGGGAATTTACTCCATATATTATCTAAATTATGAGATTGATTGTATATTTTGTCAATGAGAAGGATTCACAAAATCTTTTAAATTGTAAATTTGTAGTTCTTTTTTATTTTAAGAGAAACTAGGAGATTTATATTAAGTAAAGGTTGTCAATAAATGAAACATATGTACAAAGAACTTCATAGTTTTCAAAAATTACAAGATGTTGGCATTCAGTTCCCATTAGCAATCTAATTTGGATTTCTAAAAAAGACTTGACTAAAGACTTATGTGAAGAGCCACATTTTGTCGACTTAACAGTAAAGATATTGACATATACCCCCAAACAAAACTAGAAAAAACATTACATTATTCAATCAACAATAGTAGACATGTCCTTCATATTTGGATTATTCATAGTTGGCACCAGAAGCAGAGAATTCAAGTTTGGAATCTTAGTATTGCAAACCTATGGGAGGGATACTTTGAAGCCCACAGATTCCTTCGAGTGGATTTTGCGATAAATAAGTTGCATTTGAACATCTTCCACCTGCATCCTAATAGTGTTGCACGCATCCTAAAGATGTTGAGTATACTTTCTATGTTGTAGGGAGATCTCAAGCACTGACAAAACTTGGGATGAGAGGTTGCTCAGTCTCTCCTGGATGACCTGCAAAATTCCTTAAGTCATCCACCTCATGTTCCAGATGGGTTAGCCACATTCCCGAGAAATTACATCTATGGAAAACCATGAAGCATCCACTAGAAAAAATTCCTAAGAAAAGGAGCACCTTGAGGCCGCGAGTGTCAAAGTGAGGGCTAACCCATGCAATCGCCTTCCTAGAAATGAATAGTGAATAAAACGGGCAAGAGAAATCTAAGTACAATTGAAATAAAAAGGTTGTTATTACCCATATTTTCCAATACCATACCCTTACCCATTTATGATTATAGAGGACTGATGAAATAGCTGTGGCATCCACTTCCATCCCACATGCATGAACTAGTGAGCGATTAGAGAGAACAAAAAGAAGGGTCAGACAGAGCAAATTATGAGGGGGTGACACTAATAATGCCCATCCCATCCAAGACCAGATTCTCCCCCAATGATGGTTGTAGAGGATAGAATATGCAGCCATGTTGTTAGTAACAAACCCACAAACACGATCCAGGGAGCAAGAAGAGTAAATAAAAAGAAGGGTCGGACGAAGAAACTTATGATGAGGTGACAAGGGACGTCTCCCACATATTAGTGGAGATGACATGTGGTGGGAGAGGAAGTTGCAATCATGCGATTCATAAAGAGGCGGAGATGTTAGGAAATGGGACAAAACCCCATGGTCCCATTAATCTAGTCCCCATTCTCCCCAAAGCGCCTTCATTGTCTTAATAAAGTGTGAGAATTGAGGTGGTGAACGATGTGACATGATTTCACATATTTGAGATCATGGATGACATTCTATATTCTGGTGAAGGTGGAGCTTAATCGCACATCCCTTGGGAGTGAATTGAGTTGAAGGTTCCTGGTAGTGTTCTTTGAGTCTCCCATGATAGTGATTTTGTAGATGCGTTGAGTGTTGCCAATGGAGAGACCTTGAAAAAAAAATGTAAGCCTTAGACTAATTATTTGAAGCTACACGCAAATTCCAGGAATAGTTAAATTCAACTTGCCCTCCAGGGTCGAAGAGTACCCCACCCACTCCTGCCACCCCATGTAAATTTCAGGAATAGTTAAATTCAACTTGCCCTCCAGGGTCGAAGAGTACCCCACCCACTCCTGCCACCCCATGTAAATTTTTAGTTCTTATTATCTATGGTTTCAGTGTATTCTTTTTCTTATAGATAATATCAAAATTAAATGTAATTAGAATTACATCAAGATTGCATTTAACTAGAATTTATTTAGTGTTTGATAATTAAAAGAAGAATGACATACATAATATGTCTCTTTATCATAATTCTTGGCTTTTGTCTCTAAAGTGAATTCAAGGCATTATAGAAATATATTTATTTTCGATGTACTACTTCAAGCACAAAAATGTTGCAAAATTTACAAACTTTCTCTAGAGTTAGCAATTTTGATGTTTTGGACGCCTATTTTAAGTGTGTGGAAAGAAAAGAAGAGTGAAGGTCATGAGGATTGTGGTCTTTTTTGAAGGAAGTCATTCCATGTCCCTTTTTCTATCAAACATGCACAATCATTCAATGGGGAGTATTGTTTCATAAAAGAAAAACAAAATATAACCCATTCATCACATAAAATGTGACAATAAGGCAAACAAATTGTTAATTATAAAATTTGTGAGGAGTACTTGTCGTTTCCTTACTTAAGGTTTCATATTTTTTGTGCTTTTATATCTTAATTAATTTACATTCATCCATGAATGTTTTCTACAAGGTGATCATGTTCAATGAAGAGTCATCTAAACATTTGTTTGACATTGGATTAAGTAAGGGTTGTGAGTATATGTTGGAATATCAATGGTTAATTAAACAATTTGTGTGTGGCTACGTTGTTTTGCATCCTCTATTTTATAAATATTAGAACAACAATAAACTTAATTATATTTAAACATTTCCACGATAGATAGAACTTGTGAGAAACTAAGTACGGAACTGAGCAAACAAAAAATATGTTACAAGACAACATGATGCATGGATTCAAAAGAATTTGTATTGTTCATGAAGAACCCATTACTATTGTAAGATTATTGATTCCATGATCATGTCTATTATGCTATAAATGTAGATATACTCATTACACTTTATTTATATGTTTCTCGATGGAAGAGGGAGAGGTTGAACAAAATTGAGATAATGTTATGTTTGTCTACAAAAATGTTATGCACCAAACACCCAAAGATCATAAAAATAGAAAGAGAAGTAACTCCATTCCTTGAGAATGAGAGATAATAATGAATGATAAGCCTCTTCGAGGCGAAAACCTCCTTTTATAATATAATAAATGTGCATATGAGATAATCTTTAAAAATAGGTTCCTTGATATGTATAGGATAGAAAGGGTACAATTACAATTAAAGGGTATAGCCGACCATTAAAGGTCCTATATGACCATAAAAGGGCCTAGTCGATCAATAATGACAACACTAATATAACAATAAAAATGAATAACTCAATATCTAGGGTTTAACATGTGCCTCCCCTTCAAATATTTGTTTCCCTCAACACTTGATTAGTTATTGATGTTTTTGCATGAATAACTCATATCCCCATGTCATATGTTCTATTGGTAGGTTCTTCCACTTGATGAGGTACTTGGCAGTTTCTCAATTTCACAATTGCTTTATCTAGGTTTTGAGGATTGTCTCGAGTACTATTATGATTTCCCATTCTTCATTAATATCTAGTAAAAAAATTTGAATTGGGATCTTGTCATTGGTTACCTTTTTTAAGAAAGAAACATGGAACACTGGATGTATACATGAAGATCGAGGCAACTCCAATTTGCAATACATATGTCCAATCCTCTACAACACCTTATAGGAACCATAGTACTTGGGTGCTAATTTCTTGTCCTTATTTTGTTTCTTGAGGGACATATGTTTGCATGGTTGTAACCTCAAAAATACCCAATCAAATTCCCTTTTGTCGTTATGTTAATTTGCTTGTTGTTTCATCGTATTTTATCATTATAGGCATCTTTTCCTTCAATATTTGGAGAACCTATTGTTGGTGCTCTATGTGGTTCTTTGATGCCTAAACCATTTCTTTCCTTCTCAAGGGTGGTGTGATGGATGCAAGATGATAACCACAAAGTGCCATAAATGGGGATATCTTTGATGTAGTATGGAAGGACATGTTGTACCACCATTTTTTCAAGGGAAACCACTTGACCCATCGTGTCTATTTACCATATGAAAAGCAATAAAGAAACCCTTCTAGAAATTCATTTGTAATATTAGTTTTCCCATCATATTAACGATGGTAAGAGGACTTGTGAACCCATTGAGTGCCCAAACAAGAAAGTAATTTAGTCCAAAAAGTGTCATTGAAAGTTGGATCTATATCACTTACAATAATATTGGGGATTCCATGTAGTTTTGAATAGTTTCCATGAATATTGTAGCTACTATACTTGCATTAAAAGGATGAGAAAGAGAGAAAAAATGGGTGTACTTTGTGAGTTGATCCACTACTACCAAGATTTCCTTTGGAATTTGTTAGACCTATAATATAACCCATTGATATCTCTTCCCAACTCTATCTTGGTATGGATAATGGTTGTAGAAGAATCGGGGTCTTGATCTTCTCTCCCTTGTTCGATTGGCAATTCAAACATTCAACCACAAAATTTTGAACATCAATTTTAAGTGCTTCCCAAAAAAAAATCCTTCTTGGTCCTATGGTAAGTTGTTAGAAACCCTATATGTCCTCCTATAGGAAAAATGTGAAGTTCCAAAAGGACCTTCTATTTGAGTTGGGAATTCTTACATAAATATATGTGATCCTGATGCCACAATGAATCATTCTTCCACACAAAATTATCTAATGCACTTGGGTCCTCTTGTAGTTGTTGAATGATATTGCTTCCATTCTATCCTTGATTCTTCCACCCAATTACAATGTGTTATCACCATAACAATTTTTAAATGGAATCTAAGTCTCGGGGTTTAGCGAGGGGCTAAATTGATGTGGAGATGCAAGAGTTTGGAGGATAGGGTCACACTTAGCAGAGAAGGGTTAAATATAGCGAAGGTGTGGAAGTTGATGGGGCCCAGTGGGCCACAGATCTTAGACATCCCAGATCAACGGTCAGAAACCGTATCGGGCGGGGAACTTGCAAAAAGTTTACTCGTTTGAGAGCGAGTCGATAGAAATACCATGGTTTCAATTCACGACCACGTGGCGCCACTAGAGGCATATCGGAGCGAAAAGTGGTCTACCCCAAACCGCCTTGCCTCACCCCCGATATCGTAGGGCATATATAAAGGGAGGGTCCCCGGTCATTATTTTATGATATTTCAAATCATTTGAACGTTTGAAAATTGGCGCAAATGCTCCGTTCAAAACTGAAGCTCAACAATGAACCAGACTCGTGCATTCTCCACTCATTCTCAGGTATTTTTCATCATGGCCATGAATCCTGTCATTTTATCCATAACAGAACAAGATCTCGCCTCGAAAGAAGAAGCCCTAATTGACAGAGACTCTGATATATTTGACACGGAAATAATCGTCTCACCCATTTCCGTATCCAGAGCCAATTTGTTAGATAATGTAGGGAGACAAATACCTTTCCTCGAAGTGGTCCAAGCCTCCATAGTCCCTTACACCTTCAAAGTCACATTCCCTTTCCCGAAATTCATAAGTTGGTGTGCTAAGTAATACTCGCAGGAAGAAAGGGTCATTTTAAATAGGTTAGGGTCATAGGTCCTATGTAGAGTAGATAGCCTGTCAATTCAACACGCCCTCGGTACACCAGAGCCTCCCCCCACAACATTTGAACCCTTCGAGGAAGAGAAGCTAATTACAGTCTACAGAGAATGTCCCCCCGAGGTCAAAAACCTATTTTTTCATACTATTGTTAAACTCGAACATCATTCTAAGAGTATGTCATTGCCTATGCATGTAAGCATCATGGTTATTCAGGTCCAGTGGGACTGTTCCATACTCAATCAGATTTTAGGTTTGGATAACGACAAATTTGTGGTAGAGGTTGTGTTAGGTTTTCTGTTGACCTTTTTTCAGTCAGAGTCCAGTCCATCAGTCTGTATCAGTTTTGAAGAGTTCATAGCTGATAATGTACATAAGAAGCTAGTGAACTTCCAATCACTGAGGCACTTTAGGTATTACACACACTTGTTGAGGATGTTCCTAGATACGAACAAGACAGTGTTCCCTGAGGCTGCATTCATCTCGACTGAATTCAAAAAGATCACAATGCTCATTTTTATAAATAAGATCATGTCCAAAATTTACAGCTTAATCTTCAACACCAGCTTGCCAAGGGTTTTAAAAGAAATGAAAATTTATTTGCAGCCCAATCCAGAGAATATATTAGGAGATTGGGTGTTGTTCATGCACTCTACTGTGATTTGCGTAAATGGTTATCAAGAGGCACCTTACCTTCTACCTGTTTTCCTGACGCCCAATATATTTTCCCTAGAGTTCATCAGGCAAAGAATCATCTCAGAAACAGAACATTTTATGAAAATGCACAAAGCATCTAACTTAAAGTTTCCTTTCATAATAGGACCTTTTGTGGTGAAGACTAGATCATTTTTGCCTCAGATCTAGGCCAAGCTCAAGGAGTTTGGATTTGCATAGTTATAAGGGAGAAAATATGATCCACACCAGGTCATATCTAAAAGAATACTGATGAGCAAACAAGGCCCTTATGAACATGAATATGTTGAAGGTTTTGATAAACTGACGAACCTGGAAACCTGTGCAAATATGGAAGTCATTTTGCAGCTTGATCAAACACAACAAATAGAGTCAACCCCGCAGCAGACCCAAACACAAAAAACTCCTCCAAAGCTGATTATTAAAGCTCCCAAGATGAGTGTTTATAGCAAAAGGAGCAGTTCAGAGGCCCTGGGCACCAGTGGTTAGCAAAATGTTCTCAAGAAAATAAAAACCACACAGTCTCAACAGATAGTAAACCTGGAGGAAGAAGAACCTAACAAACAAATGAATATGGAAATGGTGGAGAGAAGGACCAAAAACGAAGAGGCTAGTACAGAAAGCATGCCACAGAGTGAAGGTAGCTCAAGGGATTTTAGCAGCAAGAAACATGTCTTTGATAAGACACTTGGGGAAGTCTACCAGTCCAAAGAATATTTAGCAAATCAATATGCTGAGAAAGGGAGCTTGGCCATGAGTGAAATAAGAGATTTGATTCTCGAGGTAGAAAGGGTCTCTCAGCATAATGTTTCCCTTTTCTCAGTTAGGGATGTAGAAAGAAAGACACTCAACATAGCAGTGGTCGATGATGATAAAGTGTCTGAAATTAAGTTGCATTATGAAAATATCAGTGCCCTAGATAAGATGAAATTTCACAGAAACACCAATGACATGCTATATTCAGACTACATGAGTCTGAGTTTGAGGGTTTCAAGGTTGACAACCCATACACTCAAGTTGGAAGGACAATTGAAGTAAGAAAAAGCATCCAGCAAAGCCTGGCAGACTCAAGTCAAAAGATTAGAATCTGAAGGCCCTCAAGGGGTAAAACCTTCCTTAGATGAAAAAGAAAATATGATTCAAAGCATGAAGAAGAGGCCAAAGATGTCTGCCACAAAGCATCCACAAACAACGGAGCTGACTGCTCTAGAAAAAGAAAAAGAAAGTTTTCGGCAGGAAGCATTAAATTGCAAAGCCAAAGTATTGTGGCTGGAGAAGGAAAGCAAGAATTGGTCACAAGGACATGTAGAGGTATCAAACAGAGCTACAGTTGTACCCGGTACAGCAGGAGTTGATTCGAACACTAAAGATATTGTCCAAGTTATGTCCCAAGTAATCTTGAAGGCAGGAGAAATCAAAAGTATTAAGGGAGGTATAGAAAATTTGTAGCAAGAGATGAAAATGAAGAATGAGAAGATGGCCCAGTTCCAAAAATAAAATCAAGAATTGCAAGAAAGAGTGGTCAAGTTGAAAACGAGGCTGAAAATTAAAGGACTTTTGCAGGGAGATAAACATGTAATCTGGGATTCTATTGTTGTTGAAGCTTCTAAATTCAGGGTGTACCTAAATTTCATGGATGACAAAGATAGCATGGCTATCACCACCCGAAGCAGATGTACCATTGTGAATGAGACACTGGCGAAAAATCCCTCAGAGTGGGCCCAGAACGCTATAAATTTGTTGAATTTTGTTCCTACTGCTGAACTTTAGACCATTGGGGTCAAATACAAGACTACACTGATCATTTGGGCCAGGAGGATCACTGCTAAGCACAATTTTCTCAAGTCAGTTCAGACCAAAGTCGCACAGATGGAGCAAAGTATACATGAATTCAAGGATCTGTTTGAGCAATTATTTATCGAAGGCCTCCCATAATTTTTGGATGGCAAAGGGAAATTATATGACCTAGAGCAATACAACTCCCTCCTCGCACAATGTTGAATGGATCATTCCAAGTTTTAAGGCATAGAGGAAAACTTGAAAGGACCAAGTCTGGTAGAATATTTGACCACATACTTTGAGATCTTAAATCAGTTTAAGACCGTGAAGATCAGTCTGCCAAATATGACTTATGCTACTTGCATCGACTTGGAGATCCTGATAAAATAAATGATGGATTACGAGATTCCTTCTGACTTACAGTAGAAAGAGATCGTGCGGCTAGGTAAGACAAAATGCAGTTTTCCAGGAACCAACAAATAGCCTCCAAGTGTCACCAGATTGGCGAGTTCGACAGAAGGTCAGAGTAAGACAGATGGTGAGGACGAAAGGCGAGCAGTCGGAGAAATCATTCGTTAGTTTATGAAACTTTTTTTATTAATCATTGAAAATCGGTTCACATGTCGAGACTGTCAGTTGAAATTATTGTAATTAGTTTTAGAAGTTGAAACGTTTCAGTTCATCCATTGTAATCAAATTATATAAGTATTATAAATTCCAAATGAATTAATGTTGGCGGAAGTGCAAGGGCACCTTTTTGTTGTTTCTAAACTCAATTGTAATTTTCTGGAGCTGAATTGAATACATATGCAGAAGCTTTTGAAGTCTCTATGAAAATATTCTGATGGTGGTGATATGAGTTTTGTCTTCTCTCGTTGTATGTATTTCTTGTTCTCTTTAATTCCATTTACATTGTCTTCTGTTTAAACTGGAGATTTAAAGGCCCAGAATTCATCTTATGATTCTCTCGACTTAAGCAATTTAAACTATGTAATTTTTTTCCTAGCTAATTTAGAATTCATTTCAATAATGCTTTGATGCAGTAATTTGTTTTCTCCTTCTTCCTACACTCTGCTTAAATTCAATTTATAACTCATATTCATTGCCTCATTTAACCTTTAGCCTCTAGAGAGTTCTATCGGCCAGTCATTGTTTTCATTCACTTTCATAATTTCGACTCCATAGCCCTAAGTGTCCCTCCCCTTCCTTGCCAACAAATTTATCAAAAAACCCTCAAAACAAACCAAATCTAGCCACTGATTTTCCAAAGAAATATCAAGTGACACGAGAGATCCCTCTCTGAGTTGAGCAGGCTAGTGCCCAGATCTAAAGTTGGTTGAAACAGTTATATTTGTTGTTTGTCTATTATCCGGACAAAATTTATAGAGTGCTAACACAATGTAGAATGGAAATAACACAAAGTAAGCCCTCCATGTCTTCTTCTTTCCTTGAAAGTGCATTTGCCGCCACATTTTGTGTTCATTTTTTATAGATAATTTCAAATTCATAACCTAGCATCTTTGTTGCTCTTCTAAATATAATTGTTGTTCCAAGAAGTATGTCAAACTATCATGATCTGTTTTTACCTTGAAGTGCCTTCATATTAGGTAAAGGCATGATTTTTTAACTACATGTAGTATGGCCAACATTTTATTTTCATAAATGGGTTTGAGTAAGTTGTTTCTTTTAAGTGGATGCTTTCAAAGGGAAGGGTCCTTCCTTATTTCATTAAAACTACACCAATGTCATGCCTTGAGGTATCACACTCCACAATAAAGGTTTTTGTGAAGTCAAGCGTGGCCAGGAAAGGAGTTGTACACATAGCCTTCTTAAGTTTTTCCAAAGATTTGAATGCTTCTTAAGTCCAAGAAAATTCCTCCTTTTTTAACAATGTTGTTAGAGGTGCTACTATTTCACCACAATTATTGACAAACTTGTAGTAATAGCCCATCAATCCTAATAATCCTCTATGATTATTCAAGGTTTTGGGAATTATCCATTCCATCATAGCTTTAATTTTGTAGGGTCCATGTTAACACCTTCATCAGATACAATATGACCTAAATATTCCATTTGTTGAACCCCAAAGGCACACTCGGAAGATTTTGCATGTAGTTGTTGCTCCTCCAATAGTTTTCAGATCTTGTTGTCATGCTCTTCCCAAGATTTGTTTTAGTATATCCTCAAAAAATACTAAAACAAGTTTTCTAAGGATGGGCTTGAAAATAGAATTCATCAAGATTTGAAATGTGGAAGTTTCATTAGTAAGGCCAAACAACATCACCAAAAACTCATAATGACCTTAATATTCTCTAGAGATTTTTTTGGTGATGTATGCTTGCCTCATTTTTTTTTGATGATATTTAGAACAAAGATCCAATTTGGTAAAGAAAATCACTCCCTACAATTCATCAATGACATGAATAGGAAACTTATCTTTAATTTTCATCATGTCGAGCTCTCTATGATATGGGTGCATGTGCCATGAACCTTCTTTTTGTAAACGATCACTAGTTGTGAAAATAAAGCACTTTGGCTAGGTTGAATGATGCCAAACTCCAAAATTTCTTAAGCCATACACAATTTCACTCTTTTTTCCATATGGGTACATATAAGGTTTGATATTAGGTGGTACACTTCATGGTAGTAAATGAATAGCATGGTCATGATCTTGAGTAGATGGAAAAAATTTAGGCATCTCTCCAAATACCTTGGAATGATTGTCGATAATTTTTTGGAGGTCCACGGGAAGAAAGGGTCTCGATGTTTGAACATCTAGTGAACGCAATTGTGCAATTTCTCCATGGTGTCCCTTTTTAGATATTTTGTCATGATGTTAGAACTTATCACTTTAGAGGGTTTCCTTTGTATACTTCTAAGTTCAATTTCCTTTCCTTTCGAGGAAAATATGATGAAAAGTTCCACAAAATTAAGAGCCATTATTACCAATGATTGTAACCATTGGACCCCCAATACAACATCAATACCACCCATTTGGATTGAAATCATTGACTATCAAATAAATATTCCCCCATAGCGATGTTAATATTATAGCAATTAACTAAACAATTGATGGTACCTCCATCTGCAATCATTACTTGAAACTTTGGTGCTAGATATATAAAACAATTGAGAAGTTTGTTTAATTTTCAATTAATGAAGTTATGGGTACTACCAAAATCAATCAACATTGTTATCTTTTTAATTTATATATATATACTCCTATATTGAGAGTTTGAGGAGTGTCGGTTCTAGCCAATCAATGACAAGATATGGTTGGAGTAGTCTTTTCTAGTTCTAGATCTTGCAACAACTCCAATTCTTGTTCTTCTTCCTCTTCTCAATCTATGTATAACAATTTCCTTTCATTGTACTTATGCCCCTAACTGTACTATGTGTGTGTTGAGTGAGGTTAGGAGAGGGAACATGGCGCTCTATATAGTTTTTAGTGGCCACCCTTCTAATAGTCATATTTTTACTTTCAACTTATCTTTCCACACTAAAAGCATTCTCCATGTATTTAGGTTCCAAGAGATGCATCTCATGGTGAATGCGCTCCTTTAAAGTTCCCATAAAGAGGTATAACAAATTATCCTCTAGAATTTTCTTTACTCTGAGACACAACTTTCGAAATTGTTGAATGTGCTCTATAATTGGACCTCTTTTTCAAATATTTATCATTTGACTAAAGAATATGTTGCTCTCAATATCCCATAATGTGCTCTCAATTCATCCGTAAAATTGGAACAAGAGAGAATATAATCATTTTTTCATTCACAAAACCATTGGTACTAGACAAATTGATCAGGTTCTAAATACTAGGATGCAAGAGTTACACATTGTAAAGTTGGCACTTGGTGTAGATAAAAGAATATCACCATCTAGAATATCCATGTTGTAGGATCCTTACCATCAAACTTCCTCATATCGATCTTAGGA
The DNA here is from genome assembly GCA_009831015.1 of Picea engelmannii. NCBI lineage: Eukaryota > Viridiplantae > Streptophyta > Pinopsida > Pinales > Pinaceae > Picea > Picea engelmannii. Next base: position 472,929 of record ML803844.1, on the reverse strand, counting down.
ATTAAGTAGTTCCTTGGTCCCAAGTTGAACCCCGATTGATGTGTATCTTGGAGTGATGAACGATCATGATTCTAGGACACAATCTTTATGTTCTCCAAATGAGTTAAAATCTTCCACATATGTGATTGGGGTTCAACAAATTTTTCTCCTTGTTTTCGTGATTTCCTTGGGTCACAATATCACTTTTAGGGAACCTCTCATCTAAGGTATGTAACATCATGGCTTCCATTAAATTTTGTAATCATTCCATATTTTGATGCATCAACTTTTCCATTTTATCTTCAACTTTCATCTTTTGATCCATCCAATTTTACATCTTTTGGTCCATCAACTTTTCCATTTTATATTCAATTTCCCTTTTAAGGATTTTTTATGACCATGCCAAATAAACCTTTTTCAAAATGCTATCACCCATGTCATTAAATCGGTCCCTCAATTGAGATACCTAGTTCCCTAAGTCTTCACATTCTTCAAGAGTCGTGGATGAGTTCTCTAGAGGTTTAGTAGGTGTATAAAATTTTCCACCACCTCTTGCAATGTGAGCCAAAAACAATATTTACTTAGATTTATCCTAGATTTTATCTTTACCAAACTTTTTTAATCACCTCAAACAAAACTTCCAATAAATAATTATGCAAGTTCCAAGTTAACATACCCTTTTAAAACCTTGATTTGGACACTAGTTTGTAGGAAGAACTTGCACCTAATATAACTCTAAATTTATTTTCACCTTTGAGATTGAAGTTTTGGTATATAATACTATGATATGTCTTCTTTACAATTCCATAGGTTTGACTAAAATTATTTTGTGCTAAGAAAAATTTATGGTAACTTTCCCAAAACTTGTTGATTTTGGCCCTTTTAAGAGACTGAACTTGTGCAGACCACCACATGTCCAATTTTTAATATCTACTTCTAAAATTTTGACTTGAAATAATATGGTTCGTACCTTATTCAATACAAGTAGTGGAATTCAATTTGAATCTTTATAGAATAATATATAAAAAAATTACCCATAATACCTATATGACACTAATTTTAGGACTAGTAAAAAACCCTAACTTCCACGGTATGTAACTTGAAAAGTATAGTGAAATAGAATTTTAATTTTGTTATCACGGATACTTTGCTATGTCTTCTCAAGTTCCCAAAATTTATGTTCTTCCTAAATTAAAATTATAGTGAATATTCCATGATGGTTTGTTTGAAGGAGACAAAACAAAGGATCGTATGCCTTGATTCCAAATGTTATGCACCAAACACCAAAATATCATAAAAATAGAAAAACAAGTAACTCCACACCTTGAGAATGAGAGATAAGATCAAATGAGAAGCTTTCTCAAGGGGGGAACCTCCATTTACTATATAACAAATGTGCATGATGATATGATCTCTAAAACCAGGTCTCCTTGATATATATAGGAGACAAAGGGTACAATTACATTTAAAGGGGTCTAGCCGACCATTAAAGGGTCTTGCCAATCATCAAGGACAACACTAATATAATAGTAGAAATGTAATAACTCAATATCTAGACCTTAACAAAAAATTATACATTTTATTTAATTTGGACCTTTGTATTGTCATGTTTCAATTTGAGAATGGGTTACTAAAAATTGTAACAATCATTTTTTGACATTTTGTTTATCATGGACCTTTATGTTTTCCCATTTTGTATGATGAAGTGTTCCTTATTCTTATATAATACAATGGGTTTCTTGTTCTATTGCACTGTACATTGTTGTAAAATGTTATGTTTCCAATTAAATATATACATTGGTGTCATTATTACAATGAATAGATGTGTAATCAATGGATATATTTGTTCAAATGACATAATATATTAATGCAATATTTATATCCTAACAAATTGATTAATATATAAACAATATTATTATAAAAATATCTTATTTCTAACTAGTAATTGAAATTTTATAATAAAAAATAACAAGAAGTTGCATCTGCATATTCGCATAAATATTAAATAACACGTTGGAAATTTTGGCACTGAAACATATCAATGTTTTTTGTTCATTTGTGCACACTAGTGTTTTCAATCATTTGTATGCACCAATGCATGTTCAATATATAAGCACCGAAATGAATTAGATTATAGCATTAATTCTTGTACCTTACATGTATATGCACCAGTTCTATTTGTATGTATGAGAGCACTGATTCATTTTAATTGATGAAGGTATGATGCCCACAGCCATACAAGGCACATTGGTGCTACTTATTACAACATCAATATCATTACCTTCAATGATACCATTATTGTTTTTTATATTGTTACCATTATCAATATTTCACGATGCAAAAAGAGATGTATTGCACCAATGCTTAACAATATATTGTGCCATGGAGCTTTAGAGCATATAATGTGCACCAATGCATCTTAAATAGTGGTGCACTCGTACACAATCATATAAGATGCACATCATTGAAAAATCATCCACTAAATCCTATACAAATAACTTTGTTTTCATTAGAGGAGGTTTTTTAATAATTTTTTCTAATCCTGTAACATGAAAAATTTATGCTAAAACCTCCAAAAAAAACTCATGGTTTCCTTGTAATGGCACATTTCCAAGGTGAAAATTTTAATCATAGTTAATGAGGCATACTTGCTTGATCATCCCCGATATGAATCACTACAAATCATCCCAAGGGTAGAGTTGAAATTGAGAAAGAGACGAAGTACAACTATGATGACCCTAGGAAAGTAGCAAGGCAAAAGAATAAACTTGTTCTAGAAAAGGAAATTAGCAATAAACTAAAATGTGAAGTAATTCATGCATCAAATGTTGGAGGTGGGAAAGAGAAAACATAAACCAATTTGAAAAATGTTATAAATGAATTCAAAGCACATCAAGAGAGCGGAGGCTAGATGAGCTCAAGCACATATAAAGGCCAAATTGGTGGCCAATAAATATTCTAGGAAAAAACATGTTGAAAAAGAACTGGTCGTTGGTAAAAGCACCAAGATAAAATAAAAGTTAGAGGTAAAAAAAACATAATGAACAAACAAGATAAAGCAAAGAGAAAATATAATAAGTGAATAACAATAACAAATATAAGGGATTTATATTGAATTTCTCAAGGGAGCACTACAAGTTACTATCAATATTTAGATAATAAGACTCTAGGTTATATGATTCCTAGAAAGTGAAAAATGATATTTCTGGCCCATATGTGGATATCCCAAAAGAGAAAATCACAATGAATGCAACCCTAACAAAGAAAAAAAAACATAAAAAACATAAGACATTTGGGGATAAGACACGTATCCAAATAGGGTTTGAGGAACAAATCAGTACACTTCAAATGATAATAGCAATCATTGAACCCATTGATAAGCCAAGGATGCTAATGGGAACTGTAAATTAGGATTTGTTCACTATAAAAGAAAATCCCGCTAAAGATGAGGTGAGATTACACTTCAATGTCTCCCACTAGAGGTTGGATAAAAACTATTAGGATCTACTAGTGGAGATAAAGAAAAATGATCAATAAATAGAAGCTGACCAAGATTAGTTGACCAACATTTTTTGATTCACTTGAGTTTCATTCTTAACAACATTAGTCCAAGTTGGAAACACTAGAGAATAATCAATTAGGTAATAAATTGAATCAGCAATTGATATATTAAGAGATGCAAACTATATGTAAATCCAATAGAAAACAAAGAATACAACAAAGGAGTTATATGAGACATAAATAAATGAATGCAAAAGGTTGTACACAATAGTTTAGGAAATTTGGACATCCAAGGATGATAGATAATGCATNTTAAGAGATGCAAACTATATGTAAATCCAATAGAAAACAAAGAATACAACAAAGGAGTTATATGAGACATAAATAAATGAATGCAAAAGGTTGTACACAATAGTTTAGGAAATTTGGACATCCAAGGATGATAGATAATGCATTTAAAAAGGAGATATTGCATTCTCAAAAGATGTTTGAAAATAATATCTATCATCTAGCCAAGTTGAATAAAAAGTTGCATAAGTTAAATCTCGAACTTCACAAAGGTGATAACTTTGGTCCTGATATAAAGAAAATGTAAACTAGAGTCATTGAGCTTAGTATAACAGATCAAAATCTTTATTTGAATGGAAATTGTGTGATTTAAGTAGTCCATAAAGTTTTTGAAATGTAGCCATAGATGAGAATAGCATTATTAACATTGTTCAAAGACCAAAATGGGGATGACAAATTTCCTAGTGAAATTAGGTTCATGGGTGCAGTTGATAAGGCAATAAACATATTCAAAATAGATTTACAATCGATGTCACTTACAAAATTAGATTAGGAGTACATGTAGTAGGTGGATGAAAGGATAAAAACCACCAAACAAGGAAAAAAAGATTGATTATGGTCAATGACAACCTAGAGGAAATAATGACATGTGCAATAGAATTCTAAAGGAAAAAACAAGAAGACATTGGTTAAAGAAAGAAATCAAGGAAACAAAACTAAATTGTTGTAATACTAGGGAAAAGACCAATAATCGAGTAGAAGCAATAATATATTTTTAAGTTATTGTGAATGTAGGCTACCAATGTAACACCACATGTACATCCTTATACTTTATTTGTTTCATCAAATAAGAAAAATAAAACCCTTGAATATTGGGGCTTTTCACTTGGGTTCTCACTCTTTAGCTACAACAAAATAAAGCATTTGATATTTACACGAACAATATCACATATTAGGATACCAAAATGGGGTATTATATCTACACATTAATTCTCTAATACATTTAGCTTATTTAATAATTTGTATTGTTTTGGGAAATGTTTTGACATAGAATTGGTCAAGTATTTCATGTAAGTAGGAAACAACACCATAGTTTCCTCCTTTTATCTCAACAACAAAATGACAAGTTTCCAACGTTGACTCTTGTAATATTTAGGATAGAGAAACCTCTTGAACTTGAGTAACATTAACAAATCGATTCCTATCATTCTTGATCTAGCATGCATACATTTATGTTACTTGATGGAAAGATTTATTCATGAGAAGGAGAACGTCATTGGAGCCTTGGTTTGGATTCTTGTGTACTCACTTCAGCAAAAATTCTAGGAGGAGAAAACCCTAGATGAAATAGGTAACACTCTAGGATCATTTTTCAAAATCACAAAAGTCACAAAGCATGGAAGATGAACCTCATATGCACATATATGTGTATATATGAATGTCTCATGAGCCCTACTAGAGTCGATGAGCATGAAATTTTAGGACTTTGAGTGAATCTAGACTCTTGGCCATGAACACATACCCTTTCAATGTTGCAAGTACCACAAGCATAGTAATTTATTCAGAGATTGTCCACAAAATGTAATTACAAACACAAACAAGGTCAAAGATAATACAAATAAAGAGGGCTTCACCAAGATCCCAAGCAAACACCAAATCAGGAAGAAAATCCATAAACCCAACCCCTACAAATTACACTGCATACACCAACAACTTCTAGGTTATGGACTCCATAGAGATGAATAATTCCTAGATAAAAGAATCATCCAAGGTCAGCAGGGAAAAGAACAACAAATTGAATACCATGTTGGAGGACCAAAAACATCAAAAGACATCTACAAAATATTTTGGCCCAAATACTAAGAAGAACAAAACAAAGGATCGATATGGGTACAAAGGAAGAAGACTACCAAGATTCATAGGAAGAATGTTTACAGTAGAAAATTGACATAGAATAATTGGAAATCAAACTACTAGCTTTAATAACTAAGCATGGAGATCAACACCTCTCTGACCTTCCAGAAATTCAGCTCCAACAACTCCAAAGAGAATTAATAAAAGGAAAAATGAAGATTGGAAGCACATCTCAAAGTCATGACTTATTGGGAGGATTGAGTATCTGATCCACAACCGTTAAATGCCCCCAAAAATCGATTTCAAATGAGAAGAAACAAGGTATAACAACAACAAAAAAACAAAATCTAGAGGAAACTGTAGCTCTTCTAGTAGATTTAGGCCAAGCTATCAGGCTCCCAAAGAAGTACTTATCTTCCCAACAAAAAGTTCAAAATGAAGGTCTTCTCCTGGAATTTAATAGGACTCCATGCCCCTAGTAAACATTTATTTCTATAAAAATAATTGCACGGGAAAAAACAATGATAGCAATGCTTCAGGAGACTAAATGTGACCAAGAAACCATGCTCATTATAGCTAAAATATGTTGGAAAGGTAGTGAGATCTCAATAGTGGATGCTATTGGATTTGTTGGTGGAATAGATATATTTTGGGAACCAACCCAAGTCACTCTCAAATAAAGATTAGAAACAAGTAGTTTCATCTCATCTACCTACAAAGTGATTGGATTTTAGTACTAGGGCTTCATCGCCAATGCTTATGGCCCATAAAATCCAACACTCAAAAATTTGTTTATGGACTCCTTACAAACTTCGGTGAGCTCATCTAAAGGAAGCCTTGGATTCTCATCGAAGATTTCAACATGATCACATCCTTACAAGAGAAGAGGTGAGGTCAACAAAAATTAGATGATGATAGCTTAGCCTTCAAGGAAACCATTGATAAATTGAGGATGGTGGACATCTAAACAAGCAATGGGTTTCACACAACGAATAATAAAAGGGGAGGAGCTCACCAGATCATAGTAAAATGGATTTATTTCTAGTTTCACAATCCCTCCTTTAAAGGAAAACATCCATTTCTATAGAAATCAGGTTTTGACCACTGGCCTATAAGCCTTTCATGGGATAGCTCTTTCATCCCCAAACCGAAGTGTTTCAGATTTCAAGAGTTTTGGCTTGACCATCTATATTTCCTATAAAATATAGGAACAGGGTGGATAGGGAGTGGGCTCTTCCCCATGAGCAAGGATGTATCGATTTCAACAAAAGCTAAAACAAGTTAAGCAAAACATCAAAGCATGGAACGAAGAGGCATTTGGAGACATCTTTCAAGCTCAAAACAAGTTAGAAAAGAACATGGAAAAACTACAATATATCATCATTCAAGAGGGGAAAATAGAAGGAATATGAAACCCAAGAGAATTAACACCATGAGCAATTGACATTTCGGCAAAGCAAGAATAAATCCTTTGGAAACAAAATTCTAGAATTGGAAGGCTCAAAGGAGAAAAAAACACTCAATTTTTCCACAACTCAATGATCAACGCAAGGAACCATAATTGAATCATTACTCTCAATTCAGCTTAAGGGGAAATGCTAGAAAAGCATGAGGACATTGAACAAGAGATTAAAATCCACTTTAGTCGGGTGTTAACTAAACCACTAGAGAACAGATAATTAGTTATTCAAACCATCACAAGTTTCACCCATGAGTAGAACTTAAGTTTGGTGCAACTAATCTTCTTTAAGGAAGTCACTCAGATGGTAAAGAACACCGCATCAAGAAAATTACCAAACCTAGATGGCTTCACTATAGATTTATTTCAGTCTTGCTAGTTGGCGATGGGAAAAGTGGTTTGGGAAGTAGTGGATTAAGGATATCTTTAGATGTCACACATGTTAAAAAAAAGGATTTCAAAGTAATAATATAAAACATATGTGGAAATAAAACACAGAAGATACACAATACAATAGAGACACATATATACATGGTTCACACAATATGGGATACGTCCATGGAGAAATCGTTAGGTCCCTCCTTTATTATTATCCAGCAAATGAAGGGATATAATCTATAGCACACTCGTTGTAACTTCCTCTTCTTTCTCTCACAATATCCTCTCTTAGAATACAATATTCACACTGATACCCCACCGCAATAAAATTTCCTCATACATAAAGAGGGTTTCCTTCTAGGGCAAAAACACCTAACATAAATTATACTGTCAGATCTGCATCCTAATGATGAACGGACTAGATTGACTATGAAATTACAATATTTTACAAGGCAATTTTCCCAAAAAATTATCTTCGGGGGCGTTTCCCTTGAACCCCCACCAGGGGGGGTTGGACCCCCTAGCAAAAAATGTGGTAGGGGCAAGCCCCTCCACACCCACGTCAAGAAATGAGTTCCAAACACGGATGAAACAAGACCTTTGAGTCCAAAAGATAATCAGGCTCCACAACCAACAATAGAAATAATGAAAAAATCAAGTATCTCTACCAATAAACTTTTAAGGATCAACAAAGCAATGCAAGTGTCCATAACCTTCCAAAAATTTAGATCCAACAACTCCAAAGAGAATTAAAAAAGGGAAAATGAAGACTAGAATCACATCTTATAGTCATAACTTATCGAGAGGATTGAGCATCCAAACCACAATCCTTAAATCCCCAAAAAAGATCATTTCAAAGGAGAATTAACAGGGTCGCAAAACAACTAAACAAAAGCTAGAGGAAATTGGAGCTCTTCTAGTATATTCAATCCAACCCATTAAGCTCTAAAAGAAGTACTTATTTTCCAAACAAAAAGTTTAAAATGAAGGCCTTCTCCCAAAACATAAGAGGACTCAGTGCCCCTAGTAAACAATGCTTGCTTAGAAATATAATAGCATGGAAAAAACCAATGATAATAATGCTTCAGAAGACTAGATGTGACTAAGAAACCATGTTAACTATAGCTAAAAAAATGTTGGAAAGGAAGTGAGATATGAGCAGTGGATGTTATTACATTTATTGATGGATTAGCTATACTTTGGGACCCAACCCAAGTCACTCTCAAAGATATATTGGAAACAAATAGTTACATCTCATCTAGCTACAAAGTGATTGGATTTTAGGATGATGGTTTTGTCACCAACGCTTATGGCCCATCTAATCCAAATTTTAAAAAATCATTCTTGGAATCCTTACAAACTTTTGGTGAGCTCATCTATGGGAAGCCTTGAATTCTCGGTGAAGATTTCAACATGATCACATCCTTACAAGAGAAGAGGGGAGGCCAATGAAAATTGGATGTTGATATCTTAGCCTTCAAAGAAAGTGACGGTCAATTTATATACCACCTTTGAAGGCCTAAATCATGTTTCATTTAATCATCAATTCGGAGTTTGTAAACTTGTGAGATGCCATGCACCATATGTGCAGGCTACAAATTCTTAACTTGCATTAGTTTATCTAATATGTTTCTAAGAAAAGGAACTTACATCACTAATATACAAATTGAAATGACATTGTGAAAAGGAAACACACCACACTTCATCCATCATTGAATATTTCTTATTCTATATCCACCATGGTTGTAAATCAGGTTGTGTTCAAATTAAACTTTTCTACAACAGTTTTATGTTTGGTATATAGAGAATCCAATGAATAAATATTAAAAGATAAATGAAATCAAATGCAAACATAAAACACACCATACTTGCATAAGGGAAAATACTACCATGATCCATTTGGACTGAGCTCAATTCTCCTAGGAATAAGGTAGTGAACTAAGCTACAACATTATAAACTATATCAAATCATAAAACACAATGAAACTATAAACTTACCATCCATATGGAAGAAATTCTCAAAATGTTTTATTCACTCCATCATAAGTTGGACACATGCTCCAAGAGTCCTCCCCTTTGGAATGGAGATGACACTTTCTTTTATACATGAGCTGCTTGAAACAAATATCTAAATATAGATCCACTTGAGGATAATATATTCTCAAATGGTTACAACGAATATCTAAATATAGATCCACTTGAGGATAAGATATTTTGAAATGGTTACAACAACTATCTAAATATAGATCCACTTGAGGATACAATATTCTCAAGTGATTACAAAAATTCATAATTAGTTCCAATATTCATGCTAACTCTACACATATTTTGGAATTCCACTACTTATCCAATTCGAAATAAGTCATGTGGGTTACAATAATTTGCTAAAAATATGTTTAAAATAGCTAATAATGGTGTTGGGCTCCCTAGATCCATGATATATACATGGGATATCTTTAAATCTATAATAAAAATGGTTATGCACACATGGGCACATAGAAATCTATCTTCCAATAATTAAAACCATGAAATATATGTTTTGTTGTCTTCTCCGAGTGGCTACATGATTGGTGGTGATTTATTCCCTCCTCCGTGGCATGTTAAATATTCAACATATGAATCTACAAATGTTCTTCACCATTAACTCAAATTTTCTTCAACATTGTAGCTTGTGGACCCATTTCTATAACAACTTGTTCACACATGAGCCATTATTTCAAAAGTAAATACATAATACACTAAGTCTCCCTAGTGTTAATCATAATTCAATGAAATAATAAGAAATGTAATGGAAAAATACTTTGAGCCTAGATCCTGTATATGAGCATAAAAATGGGTTAAAATGAGGTTACAGGTAAATGGAAAGGGATTAAAAATAAGGAAAAGAAGATGTCAAAAGATGGTAATTTTGTGACTCACCAGAAACCATTGATAAATTGAGGATGGTGGACATATAAACAAGCAATGGGTGCCAAACATGGAATAATAGAAGGGGAGGAGTTCACCAAATCATATTAAGGATGGATTGATTTCTAGTTTCAAAATCCCTCCTTCAAAGGAAAACATCCATTTCGATAGAAATCCTACCCTCCTTAGGTTTTGACCACCAGCCTATAAGACTTTCATGGGACAAACTCTTTCATCCCCAGACCAAAATGTTTCACGTTTGAAATTTTTTGGCTTGACCATCTAGATTTCCTACAAAATATAGGAACATGGTGGACGGTAGTGGGTTGTGCCCGAGGATCCAGGATGTGTCGATTTCAACAAAATATGAAACAAGTTAAGCAAAACATCAAAGAATGGAACAAAGAGTTATTTGGAAACATCTTTGTGCTCAAAATAGAATGGAAAAGCACATGGAAAAATTACAAGCGATCATCATTCAAGATGGCATAATAGAAGGAATATGCAACCCAAGAGAATTGTCTCCACAAGCAAATTGACATTCGGGCAAAGAAGGAAGAAATCCTTTGGAAACACACACACACACAGATATGTGTGTGTGTGTGTGTGTGTGTGCACGCAAACAAAAGCATACATATACATATAATTTATTTATTTATTTTCTAGATTATGAAGCCCGAGGAAAACCCCCAAGTACTTCCCCTCATTTCGAGGATGGAACCCAGGGTAAAACCTAGAATCTTTAGGGCACAAGGTCGATCAATAATATACTTGTTATGGGTTTAGCTCCAGTGGTTGGGAGGAATGATTGTTATCCTACCCACCTGGATTCAATAACCGCAAGTGACATGTTGAGATCATAATGAGTATATTTTTGTAATGTCTTCAAGCCTTGTTGACCAACCTTGTGCCCTAAATATTTTAGAGTTCACCTTGGGTACCATCCTTGAAATGAGGGGAAGTACTTGGCGGATTTCCCAGGGCTCTATAACCAAGAAAAAATAAATATACATGTGTGTGTGTACACACACACACACACATACATACATATACATATATGTATATGTGTCTGTGTGGACATATATATACCAAATAATTAACACAATAAATGGAATAATGCATCCTAACTAAAGCACATGACCTAATCAAGGGACATGATTTATCAAACATTGTGAAAAGTCAATCTTATAAGTACAAATCCTTTGAAAACAAAATTCCAAAATTCAAAGGCTTAAAGAAGGAGACAAAAACATTTGTTTTTTCCACAACTCAATTATCAACATAAGGAACCATAATTGAATCATTACTCTCAATTACTCTTAAGGCGAAAAGCTAGAAAAGCATGAGGACATTGAACAAGAGCTTAAAAGCCACTCTAGTCAAGTGTTAACTAAACCACTACAGAACAGACAAGTAGTTATTCAAACCATCACAAGCTTCACCCCCTTCATGTTTCTCATGAGTAGAACCTAAGTTTGGCGTAGAAAATCTTCTTTGAGAAAGTCACTCGGACGGTAAAGAACATTGCATCAAGAAAATCACCAGATCTAGATTGCTTCACTATAGATTTCTTTCAATATTGCTAATTGGTGGTTGAAAACTTGGTTTGGTAAGTAGTGGATTAAGGATATCTTTAGATGTCACACAAATAATGGAAAATTCAAGCATCTCTACCAATAAACTTGCAAGGATCAACAAAGCAACACAAGTGTCCATAACCTTCTAGAAATTTAGCTCCAACAACTCCAAAGAGAATTAAAAAAGGAAAAATGAAGACTATAAACACATCTTATAGTCATAACTTATCGAGAGGATTGAGCATCCAAACCACAACCCTTAAATCCCCCAAAAAAAATGATTTCAAAGGAGAAGAAATAGGGTCGCAAAAGAACAAAACAAAAGCTAGAGGAAACTGGAGCTCTTCTAGTAGATTCAATCCAACCCATCGAGTTCCAAAAGAAGTACTTATATTCCTAACCAAAAGTTTAAAATGAAGGTATTCTCCCAGAACATAAGAGGACTCAGTGCCCCTAGTAAACAATGCTTTCTCAGAAAAATAATTGCATAGGAAAAACCAGTGATAGTAATGCTTCAGAAGACTAGATGTGACTAAGAAACCATGTTAACTATAGCTAAAAAATGTTGGAAAGGAAGTGAGATATGAGAAATGGATGCTACTGCATTTATTGGTGTACATATCTATACTTTGGGACCCAACCCAAGTCACTCTAAAAAATAGATTGGAAACAAGCAATTACATCTCATTTAGCAACAAAGTGATTGGATTTTAGGATGATAATTTTGTCACCAATGCTTATGGCCCATCTAATCCAATTAAAAAATTCATTATTGGAATCCTTACAAACTTTAAGTGAGCTCATCTACTGGTAGCCATTAATTCTCGATGAAGATTTCAGCATGATCACATCCTTACAAGAGAAGAGAGGAGGCCAACGAAAATTGGATGTTTATAGCTTATCCTTCAAGGAAACCATTGATAAATTGAGAATGGTGGACATATAAACAAGCAATGGGCCCAACACATGGAATAATATAAGGGGAGGAGTTCACCAAATCATAGTAAGTATGGATCAATTTCTAGTTCCAAAATCCATCCTTCAAAGGAACACAACAATTTCGATAGAAATCCTACCCTTCTTAGGTTTTGACCACTGGCCTATAATCCTTTCATGTGCAACTCTTTCATCCCTAGACCAAAATGTTTCAGATTTGAAATTTTTTGGCTTGACCATCTAGATTTCCTACAAATTATAGAAACATGGTGGATGGTAGTGGGCTATGCTCGAGGATCCAGGATGTACCGATTTCAACAAAATATGAAACAAGTTAAGAAAAACATCAAAGCATGGAACAAAGAGGTATTTCGCAACATTTTTGTGCTCAAAATAAAATGGAAAAGAACATGGAAAAATCAAAAGTGATCATCATTCAAGATGGCATAATAGAAGGAATATGCAACCCAAGAGAATTACCTCCACAAGGAAATCGACATCGAGACAAAGAAGGAAGAAATCCTTTGGAAACACACTCACATGTGTGTGTGTGTGTGTGTGTGTGTGTGTGTGTGTAACACACACACACACACACAAACATACATATACATATTATTCATTTATTTATTTTCTAGATTGCAAAGCCCAGGGAAAACCCCCAAGTACTTCCCTTCATTTCAAGGATGGAACCTAGGGTAAACCCTAGAATATTTAGGGCACAAGGTCGATCAACAATATACTCATTATGGGTTTAGCTCGAGTGGTTGGGAGGAATGATTGTTATCCTACCCACCTGGGTTCAATTACCGTAAGTGACATGTTGAGCTCATAATGAGTATATTGTTGTAATGGCTTCAAGACTTGTTGACCGACCTTGTGCCCTAATAATTTTAGATTTTGCCTTGGGTACCATCCTCGAATTGAGGGAAAGTGCTTGAGGGCTTTCCCCAGACTCTATAACCAAGAAAAAATAAATATACATGTGTGTGTGTGTGTGGACATATATATACCAAATAATTAAAATAATTAATAACTAATACAATAAATGAAATAACACATCCTAACTAAAGGACATGACCTAATCAAGGAACATGATCTATCAAACATTCTGAAAAGTCAATCTTATAAGTACACCCTCACATGATTTTGTAATTATATCATATCATTCATTCATATCTTATTCAATGTTTTATATATTACTTGTCCTATATAGATTTTAACCTATTTTTATTTTGATGTTGAATAATCCTTAGTAATTGAAGTATTTTACATTTCATACATATCTACACACTCTTAAATTTGAATAGAGCTTAAGTAT
>ML803844.1:436377-458632 GCA_009831015.1 Picea engelmannii | reverse complement strand
TACTAAGAAGAACAAAACAAAGGATCGATATGGGTACAAAGGAAGAAGACTACCAAGATTCATAGGAAGAATGTTTACAGTAGAAAATTGACATAGAATAATTGGAAATCAAACTACTAGCTTTAATAACTAAGCATGGAGATCAACACCTCTCTGACCTTCCAGAAATTCAGCTCCAACAACTCCAAAGAGAATTAATAAAAGGAAAAATGAAGATTGGAAGCACATCTCAAAGTCATGACTTATTGGGAGGATTGAGTATCTGATCCACAACCGTTAAATGCCCCCAAAAATCGATTTCAAATGAGAAGAAACAAGGTATAACAACAACAAAAAAACAAAATCTAGAGGAAACTGTAGCTCTTCTAGTAGATTTAGGCCAAGCTATCAGGCTCCCAAAGAAGTACTTATCTTCCCAACAAAAAGTTCAAAATGAAGGTCTTCTCCTGGAATTTAATAGGACTCCATGCCCCTAGTAAACATTTATTTCTATAAAAATAATTGCACGGGAAAAAACAATGATAGCAATGCTTCAGGAGACTAAATGTGACCAAGAAACCATGCTCATTATAGCTAAAATATGTTGGAAAGGTAGTGAGATCTCAATAGTGGATGCTATTGGATTTGTTGGTGGAATAGATATATTTTGGGAACCAACCCAAGTCACTCTCAAATAAAGATTAGAAACAAGTAGTTTCATCTCATCTACCTACAAAGTGATTGGATTTTAGTACTAGGGCTTCATCGCCAATGCTTATGGCCCATAAAATCCAACACTCAAAAATTTGTTTATGGACTCCTTACAAACTTCGGTGAGCTCATCTAAAGGAAGCCTTGGATTCTCATCGAAGATTTCAACATGATCACATCCTTACAAGAGAAGAGGTGAGGTCAACAAAAATTAGATGATGATAGCTTAGCCTTCAAGGAAACCATTGATAAATTGAGGATGGTGGACATCTAAACAAGCAATGGGTTTCACACAACGAATAATAAAAGGGGAGGAGCTCACCAGATCATAGTAAAATGGATTTATTTCTAGTTTCACAATCCCTCCTTTAAAGGAAAACATCCATTTCTATAGAAATCAGGTTTTGACCACTGGCCTATAAGCCTTTCATGGGATAGCTCTTTCATCCCCAAACCGAAGTGTTTCAGATTTCAAGAGTTTTGGCTTGACCATCTATATTTCCTATAAAATATAGGAACAGGGTGGATAGGGAGTGGGCTCTTCCCCATGAGCAAGGATGTATCGATTTCAACAAAAGCTAAAACAAGTTAAGCAAAACATCAAAGCATGGAACGAAGAGGCATTTGGAGACATCTTTCAAGCTCAAAACAAGTTAGAAAAGAACATGGAAAAACTACAATATATCATCATTCAAGAGGGGAAAATAGAAGGAATATGAAACCCAAGAGAATTAACACCATGAGCAATTGACATTTCGGCAAAGCAAGAATAAATCCTTTGGAAACAAAATTCTAGAATTGGAAGGCTCAAAGGAGAAAAAAACACTCAATTTTTCCACAACTCAATGATCAACGCAAGGAACCATAATTGAATCATTACTCTCAATTCAGCTTAAGGGGAAATGCTAGAAAAGCATGAGGACATTGAACAAGAGATTAAAATCCACTTTAGTCGGGTGTTAACTAAACCACTAGAGAACAGATAATTAGTTATTCAAACCATCACAAGTTTCACCCATGAGTAGAACTTAAGTTTGGTGCAACTAATCTTCTTTAAGGAAGTCACTCAGATGGTAAAGAACACCGCATCAAGAAAATTACCAAACCTAGATGGCTTCACTATAGATTTATTTCAGTCTTGCTAGTTGGCGATGGGAAAAGTGGTTTGGGAAGTAGTGGATTAAGGATATCTTTAGATGTCACACATGTTAAAAAAAAGGATTTCAAAGTAATAATATAAAACATATGTGGAAATAAAACACAGAAGATACACAATACAATAGAGACACATATATACATGGTTCACACAATATGGGATACGTCCATGGAGAAATCGTTAGGTCCCTCCTTTATTATTATCCAGCAAATGAAGGGATATAATCTATAGCACACTCGTTGTAACTTCCTCTTCTTTCTCTCACAATATCCTCTCTTAGAATACAATATTCACACTGATACCCCACCGCAATAAAATTTCCTCATACATAAAGAGGGTTTCCTTCTAGGGCAAAAACACCTAACATAAATTATACTGTCAGATCTGCATCCTAATGATGAACGGACTAGATTGACTATGAAATTACAATATTTTACAAGGCAATTTTCCCAAAAAATTATCTTCGGGGGCGTTTCCCTTGAACCCCCACCAGGGGGGGTTGGACCCCCTAGCAAAAAATGTGGTAGGGGCAAGCCCCTCCACACCCACGTCAAGAAATGAGTTCCAAACACGGATGAAACAAGACCTTTGAGTCCAAAAGATAATCAGGCTCCACAACCAACAATAGAAATAATGAAAAAATCAAGTATCTCTACCAATAAACTTTTAAGGATCAACAAAGCAATGCAAGTGTCCATAACCTTCCAAAAATTTAGATCCAACAACTCCAAAGAGAATTAAAAAAGGGAAAATGAAGACTAGAATCACATCTTATAGTCATAACTTATCGAGAGGATTGAGCATCCAAACCACAATCCTTAAATCCCCAAAAAAGATCATTTCAAAGGAGAATTAACAGGGTCGCAAAACAACTAAACAAAAGCTAGAGGAAATTGGAGCTCTTCTAGTATATTCAATCCAACCCATTAAGCTCTAAAAGAAGTACTTATTTTCCAAACAAAAAGTTTAAAATGAAGGCCTTCTCCCAAAACATAAGAGGACTCAGTGCCCCTAGTAAACAATGCTTGCTTAGAAATATAATAGCATGGAAAAAACCAATGATAATAATGCTTCAGAAGACTAGATGTGACTAAGAAACCATGTTAACTATAGCTAAAAAAATGTTGGAAAGGAAGTGAGATATGAGCAGTGGATGTTATTACATTTATTGATGGATTAGCTATACTTTGGGACCCAACCCAAGTCACTCTCAAAGATATATTGGAAACAAATAGTTACATCTCATCTAGCTACAAAGTGATTGGATTTTAGGATGATGGTTTTGTCACCAACGCTTATGGCCCATCTAATCCAAATTTTAAAAAATCATTCTTGGAATCCTTACAAACTTTTGGTGAGCTCATCTATGGGAAGCCTTGAATTCTCGGTGAAGATTTCAACATGATCACATCCTTACAAGAGAAGAGGGGAGGCCAATGAAAATTGGATGTTGATATCTTAGCCTTCAAAGAAAGTGACGGTCAATTTATATACCACCTTTGAAGGCCTAAATCATGTTTCATTTAATCATCAATTCGGAGTTTGTAAACTTGTGAGATGCCATGCACCATATGTGCAGGCTACAAATTCTTAACTTGCATTAGTTTATCTAATATGTTTCTAAGAAAAGGAACTTACATCACTAATATACAAATTGAAATGACATTGTGAAAAGGAAACACACCACACTTCATCCATCATTGAATATTTCTTATTCTATATCCACCATGGTTGTAAATCAGGTTGTGTTCAAATTAAACTTTTCTACAACAGTTTTATGTTTGGTATATAGAGAATCCAATGAATAAATATTAAAAGATAAATGAAATCAAATGCAAACATAAAACACACCATACTTGCATAAGGGAAAATA
This sequence comes from Picea engelmannii, assembly GCA_009831015.1. Classification (NCBI taxonomy): domain Eukaryota; kingdom Viridiplantae; phylum Streptophyta; class Pinopsida; order Pinales; family Pinaceae; genus Picea; species Picea engelmannii. The sequence goes on along the minus strand of ML803844.1, from coordinate 454,913 downwards.
CTACCATGATCCATTTGGACTGAGCTCAATTCTCCTAGGAATAAGGTAGTGAACTAAGCTACAACATTATAAACTATATCAAATCATAAAACACAATGAAACTATAAACTTACCATCCATATGGAAGAAATTCTCAAAATGTTTTATTCACTCCATCATAAGTTGGACACATGCTCCAAGAGTCCTCCCCTTTGGAATGGAGATGACACTTTCTTTTATACATGAGCTGCTTGAAACAAATATCTAAATATAGATCCACTTGAGGATAATATATTCTCAAATGGTTACAACGAATATCTAAATATAGATCCACTTGAGGATAAGATATTTTGAAATGGTTACAACAACTATCTAAATATAGATCCACTTGAGGATACAATATTCTCAAGTGATTACAAAAATTCATAATTAGTTCCAATATTCATGCTAACTCTACACATATTTTGGAATTCCACTACTTATCCAATTCGAAATAAGTCATGTGGGTTACAATAATTTGCTAAAAATATGTTTAAAATAGCTAATAATGGTGTTGGGCTCCCTAGATCCATGATATATACATGGGATATCTTTAAATCTATAATAAAAATGGTTATGCACACATGGGCACATAGAAATCTATCTTCCAATAATTAAAACCATGAAATATATGTTTTGTTGTCTTCTCCGAGTGGCTACATGATTGGTGGTGATTTATTCCCTCCTCCGTGGCATGTTAAATATTCAACATATGAATCTACAAATGTTCTTCACCATTAACTCAAATTTTCTTCAACATTGTAGCTTGTGGACCCATTTCTATAACAACTTGTTCACACATGAGCCATTATTTCAAAAGTAAATACATAATACACTAAGTCTCCCTAGTGTTAATCATAATTCAATGAAATAATAAGAAATGTAATGGAAAAATACTTTGAGCCTAGATCCTGTATATGAGCATAAAAATGGGTTAAAATGAGGTTACAGGTAAATGGAAAGGGATTAAAAATAAGGAAAAGAAGATGTCAAAAGATGGTAATTTTGTGACTCACCAGAAACCATTGATAAATTGAGGATGGTGGACATATAAACAAGCAATGGGTGCCAAACATGGAATAATAGAAGGGGAGGAGTTCACCAAATCATATTAAGGATGGATTGATTTCTAGTTTCAAAATCCCTCCTTCAAAGGAAAACATCCATTTCGATAGAAATCCTACCCTCCTTAGGTTTTGACCACCAGCCTATAAGACTTTCATGGGACAAACTCTTTCATCCCCAGACCAAAATGTTTCACGTTTGAAATTTTTTGGCTTGACCATCTAGATTTCCTACAAAATATAGGAACATGGTGGACGGTAGTGGGTTGTGCCCGAGGATCCAGGATGTGTCGATTTCAACAAAATATGAAACAAGTTAAGCAAAACATCAAAGAATGGAACAAAGAGTTATTTGGAAACATCTTTGTGCTCAAAATAGAATGGAAAAGCACATGGAAAAATTACAAGCGATCATCATTCAAGATGGCATAATAGAAGGAATATGCAACCCAAGAGAATTGTCTCCACAAGCAAATTGACATTCGGGCAAAGAAGGAAGAAATCCTTTGGAAACACACACACACACAGATATGTGTGTGTGTGTGTGTGTGTGTGCACGCAAACAAAAGCATACATATACATATAATTTATTTATTTATTTTCTAGATTATGAAGCCCGAGGAAAACCCCCAAGTACTTCCCCTCATTTCGAGGATGGAACCCAGGGTAAAACCTAGAATCTTTAGGGCACAAGGTCGATCAATAATATACTTGTTATGGGTTTAGCTCCAGTGGTTGGGAGGAATGATTGTTATCCTACCCACCTGGATTCAATAACCGCAAGTGACATGTTGAGATCATAATGAGTATATTTTTGTAATGTCTTCAAGCCTTGTTGACCAACCTTGTGCCCTAAATATTTTAGAGTTCACCTTGGGTACCATCCTTGAAATGAGGGGAAGTACTTGGCGGATTTCCCAGGGCTCTATAACCAAGAAAAAATAAATATACATGTGTGTGTGTACACACACACACACACATACATACATATACATATATGTATATGTGTCTGTGTGGACATATATATACCAAATAATTAACACAATAAATGGAATAATGCATCCTAACTAAAGCACATGACCTAATCAAGGGACATGATTTATCAAACATTGTGAAAAGTCAATCTTATAAGTACAAATCCTTTGAAAACAAAATTCCAAAATTCAAAGGCTTAAAGAAGGAGACAAAAACATTTGTTTTTTCCACAACTCAATTATCAACATAAGGAACCATAATTGAATCATTACTCTCAATTACTCTTAAGGCGAAAAGCTAGAAAAGCATGAGGACATTGAACAAGAGCTTAAAAGCCACTCTAGTCAAGTGTTAACTAAACCACTACAGAACAGACAAGTAGTTATTCAAACCATCACAAGCTTCACCCCCTTCATGTTTCTCATGAGTAGAACCTAAGTTTGGCGTAGAAAATCTTCTTTGAGAAAGTCACTCGGACGGTAAAGAACATTGCATCAAGAAAATCACCAGATCTAGATTGCTTCACTATAGATTTCTTTCAATATTGCTAATTGGTGGTTGAAAACTTGGTTTGGTAAGTAGTGGATTAAGGATATCTTTAGATGTCACACAAATAATGGAAAATTCAAGCATCTCTACCAATAAACTTGCAAGGATCAACAAAGCAACACAAGTGTCCATAACCTTCTAGAAATTTAGCTCCAACAACTCCAAAGAGAATTAAAAAAGGAAAAATGAAGACTATAAACACATCTTATAGTCATAACTTATCGAGAGGATTGAGCATCCAAACCACAACCCTTAAATCCCCCAAAAAAAATGATTTCAAAGGAGAAGAAATAGGGTCGCAAAAGAACAAAACAAAAGCTAGAGGAAACTGGAGCTCTTCTAGTAGATTCAATCCAACCCATCGAGTTCCAAAAGAAGTACTTATATTCCTAACCAAAAGTTTAAAATGAAGGTATTCTCCCAGAACATAAGAGGACTCAGTGCCCCTAGTAAACAATGCTTTCTCAGAAAAATAATTGCATAGGAAAAACCAGTGATAGTAATGCTTCAGAAGACTAGATGTGACTAAGAAACCATGTTAACTATAGCTAAAAAATGTTGGAAAGGAAGTGAGATATGAGAAATGGATGCTACTGCATTTATTGGTGTACATATCTATACTTTGGGACCCAACCCAAGTCACTCTAAAAAATAGATTGGAAACAAGCAATTACATCTCATTTAGCAACAAAGTGATTGGATTTTAGGATGATAATTTTGTCACCAATGCTTATGGCCCATCTAATCCAATTAAAAAATTCATTATTGGAATCCTTACAAACTTTAAGTGAGCTCATCTACTGGTAGCCATTAATTCTCGATGAAGATTTCAGCATGATCACATCCTTACAAGAGAAGAGAGGAGGCCAACGAAAATTGGATGTTTATAGCTTATCCTTCAAGGAAACCATTGATAAATTGAGAATGGTGGACATATAAACAAGCAATGGGCCCAACACATGGAATAATATAAGGGGAGGAGTTCACCAAATCATAGTAAGTATGGATCAATTTCTAGTTCCAAAATCCATCCTTCAAAGGAACACAACAATTTCGATAGAAATCCTACCCTTCTTAGGTTTTGACCACTGGCCTATAATCCTTTCATGTGCAACTCTTTCATCCCTAGACCAAAATGTTTCAGATTTGAAATTTTTTGGCTTGACCATCTAGATTTCCTACAAATTATAGAAACATGGTGGATGGTAGTGGGCTATGCTCGAGGATCCAGGATGTACCGATTTCAACAAAATATGAAACAAGTTAAGAAAAACATCAAAGCATGGAACAAAGAGGTATTTCGCAACATTTTTGTGCTCAAAATAAAATGGAAAAGAACATGGAAAAATCAAAAGTGATCATCATTCAAGATGGCATAATAGAAGGAATATGCAACCCAAGAGAATTACCTCCACAAGGAAATCGACATCGAGACAAAGAAGGAAGAAATCCTTTGGAAACACACTCACATGTGTGTGTGTGTGTGTGTGTGTGTGTGTGTGTGTAACACACACACACACACACAAACATACATATACATATTATTCATTTATTTATTTTCTAGATTGCAAAGCCCAGGGAAAACCCCCAAGTACTTCCCTTCATTTCAAGGATGGAACCTAGGGTAAACCCTAGAATATTTAGGGCACAAGGTCGATCAACAATATACTCATTATGGGTTTAGCTCGAGTGGTTGGGAGGAATGATTGTTATCCTACCCACCTGGGTTCAATTACCGTAAGTGACATGTTGAGCTCATAATGAGTATATTGTTGTAATGGCTTCAAGACTTGTTGACCGACCTTGTGCCCTAATAATTTTAGATTTTGCCTTGGGTACCATCCTCGAATTGAGGGAAAGTGCTTGAGGGCTTTCCCCAGACTCTATAACCAAGAAAAAATAAATATACATGTGTGTGTGTGTGTGGACATATATATACCAAATAATTAAAATAATTAATAACTAATACAATAAATGAAATAACACATCCTAACTAAAGGACATGACCTAATCAAGGAACATGATCTATCAAACATTCTGAAAAGTCAATCTTATAAGTACACCCTCACATGATTTTGTAATTATATCATATCATTCATTCATATCTTATTCAATGTTTTATATATTACTTGTCCTATATAGATTTTAACCTATTTTTATTTTGATGTTGAATAATCCTTAGTAATTGAAGTATTTTACATTTCATACATATCTACACACTCTTAAATTTGAATAGAGCTTAAGTATCGTACATATAAGTTTGGACTCCCAATTTATGGAAATAAATTGTTCGATACAATATTCTTACATCTGTATAACAATATTAGTTACTTATATAGTATGAAAGATATTGTTATAACCCTCTCTAACAAGGTATATAGCATGGCTTCCCCTTTTAAATGCTTTGACTTTAAGCAATGTATACTTGCATTTGCTAGCCATTGAAAAAGTATGGTTGTAACTATTTTTAACAAATACAATTCTTAGGGGGTGGTAGGATAACAATCATTCCTCCATACCACCCAACCTAAATTCAACTGATTAACACACACACACACACATACTAACCGAATTGGGTTTATATATATACTTTTCAATTCGGTTAGTATATATGTTTGTGTGTGTTAGTCAATTGGGTTTAGGACGGGTGGTTGGGAGGAATGATTGTTATCCTACCACCCCTTAAGAATTGTGTGTGTGTGTGTGTGTGTGTGTGTGTGTGTGTGTATACTTTTCAATTGGGTTTAGCTCAGGTGGTTAGGGGGGGGATTTTTATACTCCCCACCCAGGTTCACTTCCCACAATTGACATGTCAAGCTCTTAACAAGTATGTTATTGCAATGACTTTGAGCCCTGTTGTTGATTGACCTTGTGCCCTAAAGAGTCTAGAGTTTACCTTGGGTGTCATCCTCAAAATTAGGGGAAGTACTTGGTGGATTTCCCTGGACAACATAGCCTAAAAAAAATGTACACACACACACACACACACACACACACACACACATATATGGTCAATTGGATTTATCTTGGGTGGTTGGGAGGAATGATTGTTATCCTCCCCACCCAGGTTCAATTCCCACAAGTGACTTGTAGAGTTCTTAATGAGTATATTATTGTCATGGCTTCGAGCCCTACTGTTGATAAACCTTGTGCCCTGAAGATTCTAGGGTTTACCCCATGTACCATCATTGAAATGATGGGAAGTACTTGGGGGTTTTCCCCGGGCTAAAAGAAAAAAATATTCAATTGGGTTTAGCTCAAGCGTTGGGAGGAATGATTGTTATCCTAACCACCCAAGTTCAGTTACCGCGAGTGACATGTTGAGATCATAATGAGTATATTGTTGTAATGGATTCAAGCCTTGTTGATTGGCCTTGTGCCTTGAATATTTTAGAGTTTGCCTTGGGTACCATCCTCAAAATGAGGGGAAGTACTTGTGGGCTTTCCCCCAGCTCTATAACCAAGAAAAAATAAATATACATATATTTGTGCACACACAATTATATATATATATATATATATATATAATACTTGTGAGCTTTCCCCCGGCTCTATAACCAAGAAAAAATAAATATACTTATATTTTTGTGTGTGCACACACACACACACACACATATATATATATATATGAGGAGAATATATATACCAAAATCATTAAAATAATAAATAATTAATACAATAAATGAAATAACACATCCTAATTAAAGGACATGACCTAATCCAGGACATGATCTATCAAACATTGTGAAAAGTCAATCTTATAAGTACACCATCACATGATTTTGTAATTATGTCTTATCATTCATTAATATCTCATTCAATGTTTTATATATTACTTGTCCTATATAGATTTTAACCTATTTTTATTTTTATGTTGAATATGATTTTGTAATTATGTCATATCATTCATTAATATCTTATTCAATGTTTTATATATTACTTGTCCTATTTTTATTTTTATGTTGAATATTCATTAGCAAATGAATTATTTTACATTTTATACATATCTACACACTCTTAAATTCTAATAGAGATTAAGTATAATACATATAAGTTTGGACTCCCAAGTTATGCAAATAAATTGTTCGATACAATATGCTTACATTTTTATAACAATATTAATTACTTATATAGCATGAAAGATATTGGTATAACCCTCTCTAACAAGGTATATAACATGCCTTCCCCTTTTATATGCTTTGACTTTAAGCAATGTATATTTGCATTTGCTAGTCATTGAAAAAGTGAGGTTGTAACTATTTTTAACCAATACAATTCTTAAGGGGTGGTACGAGCAGGAGGGGTCATCTTTGATCATGGTGGAAAATAAGAAATCACCTTTGTTTCGGGGTCCAGAATTGCAACAAACAATCAAACAAAGGCATATGCGCTATTTCAAGGTTTATGTCTAGAAATTAGTCTCGAAATAAGATATTTGGAGGCCATTGGTGATTTCAGTATAGTTATAAAGTCCATGACTCACAAAGAACTTCCGAAAGAATTCCAGCTAGAATTGATCATTTCCAAAATCATAAATTTATCTTAGGCGTTATCCAAAGTCTAGTTCTTTTGTGTTCTAAGAGAGCTCAATGGTGGAGTGGATGGATTGGGTATTGACGCTCTACATTTTTAGTTTCATAATCCCTCCTTCATAGAAAAAAATCCACTTTAGCTAAAATCCTACCCTTCTTAGGTTTGACCCCTTTTATAATCCTTTCATGGGACAACTTTTTCATCCCCAGACTGAAGTATTTTGTATTTGAAAATTTTGTCTTGACCATCTAGATTTCCTGCAAAATATAGGAACATGGTGAACGGGAATGGGCTTTTCCCGAGGATCCTAGATGTACCAATTTCAACAAAATATGAAACAAGTTAAGCAAAACATCAAAGCATGGAACAAAGAGGTATCTGACAACATCTTTCAAGCTCAAAATAATATGGAAAAGCACATGGAAAAACTACAAGCTATCATCATTCAAGAGGGAAAAATAGAAGGAATATGCAACCCAAGAGAATTGCATCCACAAGGATATCGACATATAGGCAAAGCAAGAAGAAATCATTTGTAAACATGTGTGTGTGTGTGTGTGTGTGCACGCGCGCATGTGTTACACATTATTTTGGTCACCCTGATGATGACTATACGAGCATGTATTCAGGCTCTCAAAACAATCTTTTACATGAGGAAAATGATTGAGTTCTTCCCCTACAAGGCATATTTTTAGAATGACGTCGTAGGCTGACAGTGGTACACAATGCGGAAATCCTTGATTTCCACAGGCTGCTCTATGTCTGGCTCATGGGGTTTCCATAGGCTGCTATATAGGCAAGGTGCAGTAGCGTTTGAAGCTAAGAAAAGGAAGAAGTTCACGAAGTTTCTAGAAGGAAAATCTTCTAGAATGTAAGGTGGTGTTTGTACGGTTGTGGTCCTACTGGCTTCTTTGATTTGCTGGGATTATCCTCATCCTTTCAACCACTTCACCTTATCCTATATAATGATGGGTTTCTCATGGAAAGGGTTAAGAAAGATTGAGCAAAGAATTGTTGAAAGATTAGGTTGAAGACTGTGTGAAGGATCATGTTACAACTGATGCTTGAGGCCTTCATTTGTCCATCAAGCTTTTGTGGACCATCTTCATACAAATTTGGATCAAGTGTATGTGTGTGTTGGAACAAAGGACCACCGAAAGGGAACTTGCGACATCAAGGCATTTTGGTTGTATCTTCCACTTTTACTTAATATGATATGGTGACATGTTTCTTTCCCATAAAATCATTAGCATTTTATTACATGACTCCTTGATCACATGTTTAGGTTTCCATTGAATCTACAATTGTTGCTTTCACTTTGGTTGGTTTGTGTCATTGCAGATCTGATCTCACAAGAGCACCATAGTGAAGCAGGGACAACAGAGATATACGGAAGCGATATCTAAAGGTATGTCATCCATTCCTTCTTTGGTAGTAAATTCAATGGTAGAAACTTAGGGAAAGCATCATGTCATGTCTTGTTTTGTTCTAGATCCAGGTGGATATAGGGAGATTAGTCTATGTCTGCATTCATCGATTTATCCAATAACAAAATTGGCGACTCCACTGGGGATACGAATTGATTGTGGTTTTTTGTTGGCCATTTGCTTTTAGCCTATCCTTTTTACTTGAATTTAGTCTCTGAGTCTATGGGAGATCCATTCAGACTCTTTAGATTTGAAATTTCACTTAGATCCTTTACCCTCTTCTCAAAATTTCTTGGTTTACAGACACTTCCGCACTGTACCCTATACACAACCTGTGGAAACCTTAAATTTCCGCACCCTAGTTGTTTGCTTCAGTGCGAACTTTTCGCACCCTATATATTTCTAGCTTGTGGAAACTCTTGATTTCCGCACTGTAATATGCTATTAGGCTGCGGCAGCGCCTGTGAAATTTTTTGAGTTGGGTCTTAACCTCTGTTGATGCCCAATTTTTCTTTCATCGGCTAGGAGGAACTTTTATGCCATCATTTGACTGTTTTTCTTAATGTTTAAACTTGTTGTTTATTGGTTTTCAGAGATCGAACACCTCTCTTAATCATTTTTCCAGTTTTTGCTTTTGATTTTCATCGATAAGGGTATAATCTATGATTTCGTATCTGAGTGCTTATTCGATTGAAAGTATTTTGATTGGATTTGAAGTTTTGGATTGATTAGATGTTCTGGATTGCTTGATTGGGAAGTCATTTTTCATTTGCATTTGGAGAAATACTTTCTTGTCATTTTTATTTTTATCTTCATTGAAAGTTTGATTTGGGTGCTTGTTGAGTGTATAATTTTTCTTGGATTACTTGTCCTTTCTTTGTCATACCCCTGATCTGGTTTTGGAAAGGAAGAATTTAAAGTCACTTATTCTTTTAAGTAATCATATATAAGAAAGTTTATTGCATTCAGAAGAAGAAACATTGAGAAACTTCAGTGTTTATGGTTGTTTGCAATTGTGTTCATTCGATAAAAAGAAAGTATATTTTGTAGCTTACATCATTCTAGAAATACCTTCTCTCTATTGTAGATAGAGTTCATCCAACGAAAGTTTGCGTCATTCATTTCTATTTTCATATTATTGGGTCAAGGTCTTACACAACATTGGTTTCATTCCTGTCTCCCTCTTGAGTAACAATAGCCTCTAAAAAAAAACATTATGAAATCTAAAACTTAATTAGTAACTTTTATTTTTTAGGGATCTTTTACACCAACATTAAATAGGCTGTGAGACACACTCTCCAAAGCACAAAACACACAATAGCATCTTGTGATAGGGAGTGTTCAAATCCATTTGCAACATTTTTTCCTGGGAAGCCCTTCTCACACAAGGGTCAAACCTGAGGTCGCATTGAGATTAGCAGAGTTACTCACCCTGCTTTGTTGGTCTTAGTGTCAAGATTGCACGTATTATGGGGGTCACTTGAAGGTGTACCCACAATGATGAGTGGAAGCCTCTCGAGTTTATTTTGGGCTAGATACCCTGCCCTTGTGCGTGGATCGGACTGTCGATTGTTTCCTTAGGCATCATTGTTGTTCATGGTAGCCTTAGTTGCCTATCTTCTTAAGGTCTGACACGAGGTGACTGTGGAGGGGAAAGTCTTCACGGTACCTAGAATTGACATTAGCCAGACTCACTCAGGCTCCTTGGAGGGTATACCCATGATTATGTTTGGGAGCTTGCACCAAGGTGTAAGTCCATTAAGCAGGTCGTCAACGTAACTTTTCCATGCATCGTAGTGACCATCTGGCACACCTCTGAGCCATTTTCCTTCATTGTTGGTTCTATCATATACGCTTAAACCCACACAAATGTGTCTTCTATGTGGAGTGTGACCGAATTATGGGATTTATTTTATCACGTTAGGGGATCAGGGTAGTTCCTTTGAAGGTCGAGGCGATTCTCAATCTCCCTCCTCCTTCCTCACTTCGCCAACTTCAAAGTTTTCAAGGGAAGGCAAACTTTTTACATCGTTTCATCCCAAACTACGTTGAATTAACGCTCAGATTTAATCGACTGTTGAAGAAAGGTTCTGAGTTCGTATGGCATACCACAGCCAACAAAGCCTTCAAAGCTTTGAAACTGACTTTAACCCGTACCCCACTACTTTTCCCACCTGATTATAGTCGAGATTATTTCCTTTATCTTGGTGCTTCGAACTCTACCATTGCCATAGTTCTAGTCCAAGAAGACGATTTACACAATGAACATGTCATTTATTATTTGAGTCGGAGTCTCGTGACTACCGAAGACAAATACTTACATGTTGAAAAACTGGCCTTGGCAGTTGTTCAAGCTGTCCAACGTTTCCGTCACTATATCCTATTACGCAAGACCACTGTAATTTTTTATTGCAACCCTATGCAGCACATTCTTATATGCTAATTGCTAGGGGGAAAATACTCTGAATGGATAGTGATTCTCCAGGATTTTGACTTAGAGTTCGAACATGCTAAGTCTAAGAAATCCTTGGTGTTTGCCAAACTGATATGTGACCTTCCCTGCACTGAGACAAAAAATGTAGCAGAGGATTATTTACCTGACGAATCCCTTTTTTTGATCAATTTCGATGACATTTGGTATGGAGATATCATTATTTATCTCCAGACTTAGACTTTTTGGCCCGATCTATCTAGCACTGACCATCGTCGTATACATTACCAGGCCCGTCAGTATATTATCCTCAGTGACACTCTTTATTGCCATGGGGTTGACTCCATTTTTCGATGATGTCGCACCTATGATGAGGCTGAGAAAGCTTTGAATGACTGTCATTCTGGAGCATGTGGTGGTCACATGTCTGGGTATGCTACTACCCAAAAGATCTTACAAGCAGGGTATTTTTGGCCTTCTTTATTCAAAGACTATATTATTGTCGTCCAAAAATGCCATGCTTGTCAAACATACAACAACAAGATATGATCTCATCCCGCTCCTTTACACCCTATAGTTTCCGTTGGACCTTTCGCAAAATGGGGCATTGATTTCATGACATGTAACCCTCACTTGGTTGGGGGGCATGGATACATCATCGAAGCCATGGATTATTTCACGAAATGGGCCGAGGCAATGCCTACATTCGAAAATACCGGAAAAACTGCAGCCCTATTCATATTCAATCATATCATCACACGATTCGGAATCCCGCAAGCTATCATCATCAATCACGGTAGCCATTTTTGAAATTTCATGATGTCCGAGCTTACTGAAAAGTTGGGTCTTCGACATGAAAACTTAACCCCCTACTATTCACAGGCCAATGGCCAAGTTGAAGCGATAAACAAGGTTCTTATCACCATGCTTCGACGGATAATAGGAATTCACAAGACAAGTTGGCACACGATGTTGTTTTTAGCATTATGGGCCTATCGGACATCCGTGAAGTCAGCTATGGGATTTACGCCTTTTCAATTGGTGTATGGTATCAAAGTTGTTCTACCAATTGAATGTGTGATCTTGTCATTGAAGCTAGTCGTTGAACTTCTCCCAAACACCTCTACTGAGGAAGAACATCTATTGTATCTGATGCGATTAGACGAAACCCATTGTGATGCCACCCTGGTTATTGAAACCCAGAAGAAACGCGTAAAATCCCAATACGACAAGCATGTCAAGCCACATGTTTTCTCCGAAGGTGATCTAGTTCTCCTCTATGAACATGATCGTGATTTACTAGGGGCCGGAAAATTCAAGGCTATGTGGCGCGACCCTTATATCGTCAAACGAGTGTTGGAGAAGGGAGCTTACGAGTTAGTGGATTATGATGGAATTCCTTTGAGTGAACCCAAAAATGGGATTTACTTGAAGAAGTACTATGCTTAGACCATCTTTGCATGAGTGCTTGTATTTTTACTGTATCATACTTTTGTGTGCTATTCGTTATTTGGTTTCGACCCCCAACTGCTTACCTTGCGTTGTGCTTGGTTTCCAGATGTCGGCGTCTTCACTACCCTATATTGGCTTCATCGATGGTGCTAGTCGTAGTACTCAGAACCTAGCTTCTCCTGCTTGGGAAATCTACGCACCCATGAACGAACTTAACAGTATGCAAGGTGTTTGCCTCGATCGTGCAACCAATAATATTGTAGAATATAACACAGTCATCGAATTGTTGACCGATGTTATTTCACTTGGGATTCGACAACTTGTTGTATGACTTGATTCGCAGCTAGTAGTGTTACAGTTAAGTAACATCTATATTATCTGAAGCTCTACTTTGTTACGAGTATATTTACAAATTCGCCTCTTGGAATGTTATTTTTATTATATTGAGTATCAACACATTCCTAGATGTCTAAATACGTTAACTGATGCATTAGCTAATTATGTGTTAGACAGACATTTGAGACATTTATAAATCCAATCACACATCACATGTTGTATATAAATCAAAGTAAGCCGGTAGAAGCCTCATGTATATATATAACGATAAAAATGTTTTACAAAATGGTGTTTTCCGTCCAAAGACCAAAATATCAAAATATGAAGCCCATGACTTCTACAAAATAGCATCATCGATGTTGCTCACAGTAGCATACTACTACCCGTGCTACCCTACGAAGCAGTCGGCTAAGTGAGCCATACACGCCTATAGTGTGGCACTGATAATGCCTTGGAATCTTGTCGATCGGGATGTCTGGGATCTTTGTTGTCAAACCCTCTAGATTTTGCTCGACCGCCTCATAATCACCAGTGTCCCATCCTGCTACTACAATTGCTTCCCTTCATCTTTGAATGGGGGATGTACCTAGAGTTCGGTGTGGCCCTACATCTGCATGGTCAAATTTTTTTATTAGTCATTGGATAGAGAGCATATATAAAAACATATTCTATTCTAAAAATTCACAAAAACACCATAAAAACAAAATGTTTTTCTTACCTAGGTCCCCCCACTAAAAACCCTCAAGTAGAAACAAATTAGGGTCACCTCGAAAGTCCAAACCGGCATATGCATAATCATCTATCATCAATATATGAGGCCTCAACCAGTCAAAGAATGAATCATTGTATTTGATAATGGGGCCCGCTACATGCCTAGCCATCGCACCACCTTTTCAACCTTGGATCTCGTGGCGCTGGTATACCCCACTCCACCTGTAGGCGTAAATGAGGGACTCTTTCTAAAAAGAAAGATGCCAAAATATATCCATACCCAAATTGCTTCAGGTCCCCATTTTTTCTTTTGGTGAGCTGTGTTTTCATACTGCAAAGAAGACCATCGCACTAGTTGAACACACAAGGTTCCATGCATTTCACGACATACTGAAAATAAATTTGGAGGGCCATGTGCGGGGATTCACTTCCCGCCATCCGTGCAATAGTAAAAATAATTGTCCGGAGAGTTAAATATCGAACACCTCTGATGGCTACCTTACCTTTGCGTCTCTCGACCTCGGGTTCACAGTATCGACAGATGTATTCGCTCATTGGTAGGCCACCATCTCGACCTCCTGTTAAGGTCACATGTTCTCCATGATGGGATAACCACGTAAAGAAGTAAATGTCTTTGATATCCAAGGAAATAATGTGGACACCTACATGAAACACCTGCTGGTCTACATCCCACATGTGGACCAAGTATTCTACTAACCTCGGTTGGGCTCTCATGCCCTGGATTTTAAAAAAATTTAACAATCTGCACTGTCGAAGGGCATTGATAGTGCATGGATCATTCAAGGCCATGAAGTCATCATCCTCATGTTCCCGTTCTCTCCACTCCAAGATTTTGGCAATCAAATACCTACATGGACACAAGAAAAGGGAGTTAGCATCTTCAAGCGTTGTTTTTGAAATTCTTTTTGGGTCAAACGCATACATAATTTTTTGGGTTTTCGGCCACCGCAAACGAGATTTTAGTATAGTGTGGGGTTTCCATAGGTGAGCCATAGGGAACTTGCATAAATCATTTATTTTCGCAGGTCCCGATACTAGTCACCTGCAGCAGCCCCAGCGCGTGCCTACCGACCCAAAAACTCATCCAAAAACTACCTTTTAACCAAAATAAATAAATTTTAATCCATTGAAAAAGAAGAGGATGATGAGCTTACCGTGTTGACGGAGATCGTTTGTTAAATGGTTTCCTTTGCTTATCGCAATCGACATCTAAAATATGAGGTAAAAACAGGGTTTCTAGACAAGTTTTGAATGAAATGCAAATGAAATAGAAATAAGAGGTTTTACCCCCTTTTATTTCACTTTTTGCTTTTTCTAATAATATTTTATATTATTTTAATGCATTTAATCATAACCTAAAGTTCTAATGGTCCCGTGAGTCTTTTATTTTTCGCAGGTGGAAACACTAAAGTCCTGAACAATGCAGTATGGATGTTTTTTCTCGATTCACTTTTTTGTCCGTTACATATACTAGTACCTTTTAGGGTTTTTCAGAAAAACCTCAAGCTCACTCTTTGTTCGTTCTCATGCTCGAAAATCAATGAGAACGTAACCGAGTATACTTTTATCATTTTTTCGTACTCGTCATGGAAACACGAAAAGTGAAACCCATGAAGTATCCTTTAAGATCTTTTCACGCTCCATAAAAAACGAAAAGATTGTCGAGTGACCTTGTTCTTTTCACCCTCGTAAAAGTATTTGAAGAAAATGTTTGATGAGCGATAGTTTATCACTTTTTTTGTCCCATTGAACTACTTTACGAAAAAGGAACTGAGAGAGTTCTCTTTCAAGTGTTTTTCAGACTCTATAAACATGAAAAAACCTCGAGTTTTCTATCTTTGGACTCGTTAAACAAACATCGAAAGACCCACATGGGACCAATCCACTCCTTCTTAGGGTTCGTTAAACATACTCTGAGGGACTCGTCCGAAGGATGAGCTTATGTCAACAAGCATATGTTATCCTCCTCAAGTTTGCGTAAAAATAAAGAGGTACTCACCAGAAATGGTGGGGGGGGATTTGGGAAAGAAATCTGTCTCTATATCCATGTTAGTGGCAGTAATAGTCGCTCTTGAAAATGACACCCCCCTTCATCATTTGAATCTGGGTTGGGAAATCCATTTGTCTCTTGTTTGACCTTCCACAAATCCATATCTTGGGTCATCTTTGAGTCAATATTGCCAAGACCATTGTCGTGTCGTTCATATGTTCAAAATAAGTCCAAAAAAGCCTCTCTTTCGAGTCGACCATCTGCAATTCTCAATTCCTACCATGTCGGCCTTCCCTATGTCAGTTTCAAATCATTTTCATAATTTGATCTACCCTAAATTTGTTACTTATTTCGTTTCATTGATGGGGGATACATCAAGGCCCTCGTGTGACGAGTCTTTTCCTGTCAACTTCAACTCATCATCCAAGAATGAAACTTAGAAAACATTTTAGTACCTTAGAGCCTGCATGCCTCAATGGAAGGTTTCTTCGCTTTCGATAGTGGATTCACATCATTGGTCCCTGATCGAAAGATTCCCTCGAGTGTTCTACTTCAACTCATTTATTCACATTAGTTGGATTGTACTGAGGTGACTTGGGAGTCATTGACATCAATGGTGATTTCCCTCGCACTTGTTAACGGTTTTCATCAATGACCGGTAATCAAGTGGTTTCTACCATGTTTGACTTCAGCACCTGTAATCGCATGGTTAGATTCGTACTTACGGACGACGGGTTTGAAGACCCTGGATCTTGTCACCTTGGTTCAGGTTGTGATGGAGTATTTACGATTTGTATTGTCACATAGATCCACATTGTATTCTTGGTGGATATGTATCGTCTTGATGAAATGGATCCACGGTGTATAATTGGTGGCCATGACTGACATTTATGAGTCAAATTATTTTTCGTCTGAGCATGGGAATACCTACCTCAGAAATGGTATAATATTGTGCAGATGCTTAATTGTTTGCAGGTTCACGATTGGTGTGCTCCTTGTTCCCGACACACACACGTATTTTACAAAGTATTTTGGTTGTCATAAGTTCCAGCCTCATACTTTGGGGGGCATTCTGTTACACATTATTTTGGTCACCCTGATGATGACTATACAAGCATGTGTTCAAGATCTCAAAACAATATTTTATATGAGGAAAATGATTGAGTTCTTCCCCTACAAGGCATATTTTTAGAATGACGTTGTAGGCTGACAGTGGTACACAATGTGGAAATTCTTGATTTCCGCAGGCTGCTCTATGCCTGGCTCATGGGGTTTCCACAGGCTTCTGTATAGGCAAGGTGCGGCAGCGTTTGAAGCTAAGAAAAGGAAGAAGTTCATGAAGTTTCTAGAAGGATAATCTTCTAGAATGTAAAGTGGCGTCCGTATGGTTGTGATCTTACTGGCTTCTCTGATTTGTTGGGATCATCCTCATCCTTTCAACCACTTCACCTTCTCTTATATAATGATGGGTTTCTCATGGAAAGGGTTAAGAAATATTGAGCAAAGAATTTCTGAAAGAATAGGTTGAAGATTGTGTGAAGGATAATGTTACAACTGATGTTTGAGGCCTCCATTTGTCCATCGAGCTTTTGTGTACCATCTTCATACAAATTCAGAGCAAGTGTATGTGTGTGTTGGAACAAAGGACCATTGAAAGGGAACTTGCGACATCAAGGCATTTTGGTTGTATCTTCCACTTTTACTTAATATGATATGGTGACATGTTTATTTCCCATAAAATCATTAGTGTTTTATTACATGACTCCTTCATCACATGTTTAGGTTTCCATTGAATCTACAATTGTTGCTTTCACTTTGGTTGGTTTGTGTCATTGCAGATCTGATCTCACAAGAGCACTAGAGCAAAGTAGGGACAACAAAGATATAAGGAAGTGATATCTAAAGGTATGTCATCCATTCCTTGTTTGGTAGTAAATTCAATGGTAGCAACTGAGGGAAAGCGTCATGTCTTGTCTTGTTTTTTTCTAGATCCAGGTGGATCTAGGGAGATTAGTTTATGTCTGCATTCACCGATTTATCCAATAACAGCATGCACATACACATACATATTATTTATTTATTAATTTACTTTTATTCTAGATTACAAAGCCCTTAGAAAATCCCCAATTACTTCCCCTCATTTTGAGGGTGGTACCTAGTGTAAACACTAGAATATTTAGGGCACAACGTTGGTCAAAAAATAGGGGCCGAAGCCATTGCAAAAATACTCATTATGAGCTCAACATGTCAACCATGAGAATTGAACATGGGTGGGAAGAATAACAATCATTCCTCTCAACCACCCGAGCTAAACCCAATTGATTAACACACACACACACATGCATGTATATATACATATTTCCTTCCCACACAAGTTCAATTTTCATAAGTGACATGTTGAGCTCTTAACGAGTATATTGTTGTAATGCTTTGAGCCTTGTTTTTTATCGGCCTTTTTCTCTGAAGATTCAAGAGTTTACTTTGGGTACCATTCTCAAAAAGAGGGGAAGTACTCAAGATTTTTCCTCAAGCTGTGTAACCTAGAAAACAAAATGTACACACACACATGTATATGTATATACAAACACACATATATATACATATGGGATCAGGAATGACTATTATCTTCCCCACCCAGGTCCAATTCCTGCAAGCAACATGTAGAGCTCTTAACGAGTATATTATAACGCCTATGATCCCTATTGTTGAATGGCCTTGTGCCCCAAATATTCTAGAGTTTACTCTGGGTACCATCATTAAAATGAGGGGAAGTACTCGTGGGTTTCCCCCATACTAAAAGAAAAAAAAAGGGTCAATTGGGTTTAGCTAGGGTGGTTGGGAGGAATGATTTTCATCCCATGCACTAGGGTTCAATTCCCACAAGTGACATGTTGAGCTCATAATGATTATTTTGTTGTAATTTCTTCGAGCCTTGTTGACCGGCCTTATGCCTTGAATATTTTAGGGTTTACCCTAAGTACCATCCTCGAAATGAGGGGAAGTACTTGGGGGATTTCCTAGGACTCTAT
>ML803844.1:401438-436293 GCA_009831015.1 Picea engelmannii | reverse complement strand
ATATACAACATGAGTGGGCCTAATGGTTAAGAACATGTGTTTCCTCCTACGAGGTCACAAGTTCAAATCTGGAGGGGGTAGGGTATGCATACCTTTGTAGACTTTAGTAGTAAAATTGTTGCGCCGAGGGAGTCCCTTGTCCCACAAACAATGGGTCTCATACAACAATTTTGTGTTTGGCTTGGTTGTGACCTTAAAATTATATTATTATTATACATATACATATACATGTGTGTGTGTGTGTCCAAATAAATAATACAATAATTGAAATAATGCATCCTAAGTAAAGGACGTGACCTAATCAAAGGACATTATCTATCAACCATTATGAACAATCAATCTTATAAGTACACCATCCCATGATTTTGTAATCATATCATTCATTCATATCTTATTCAATTTTTTATATATCACTTGTCCTATATAGATTTTAACCTATTTTTATTTTTATTTTTATGTTGAATATTTCTTTGTACATGAAATATTTTACATTTCATAAATATATACACACTCTTAAATATTTTTATTTTTATGTTGAATAGAGATTAATTATCATACATATAAGTTTGGATTCCCAATTTATGGAAATTAATTGTTTGATACAATATACTTACATTTGTATAACGATATTAGTTACTTATTATAACCCCCTTGAATAAGGTATATAACATGTCTTCTCCTTTTATATGCTTTCATTTTAAGCAATGTATACTTGTATGATCCAGGTGGATATCGGTGGCCACCCACCTTTTCCAGTTGGCTCAAAATGACTTTCTAGCAATTTTGATAATTTACTATTTTTAGCAGTTTTCAGGTCCTGAACTTTCGAAGTCATTTTGAGGCCCTAAACGATGTTTTCTGGGGTATGTTGTTGCGGTCGCAATATTTATTCATGAAATTTTGTGCAAATGTTGTATTCCTCGAATAGATCTTTCCAATGGGCTATCATACACCTAAAACAAAGATCATATGCAAAAGTTACGACCCTGGGAAGTTGATGTACCAACTTACCCAAACGGGGCCCACATGACTTTTGGCGCTTCATCTCCTAGGGTTAGGTTTTTTCAATAGTGCAAGACCTGATATACTTTCTAACCTCATGTCGAAGTTTTGGCCAATAGAAATTTTTTTGTAGCATCGCCACTGTCTCTTCGACGCCGAAGTGTCCTACCACCCGACTGTAGTGGGCTTCCCAGATCAGCTTCGCTCGCTTGCTTGATGGAACACAGATATGGCCCAGATGACAATACAACCCATCCTGAAGATGGAAATTATCAACCAATGCCTTTTCACCCAACATTTGGTAGGTGGTGGTGAATTCCGGGTCTGTCTCATAGAGTTGGGGCCATCTAGAGGTCTCATGGCCGCAAGAGTCTAGCACTGTGGTGAGTGTCGCGACTGGTGGTCTGCTGAGGCAATCAACGACACAGTTGGTCTTCATGTTTTATACTTGATGTTGAGGTGGAATTTCTGCAAGTATGTGGATGACTTTTGATGGCGGTCATTCTGCAATTTTCCTTGTGTCTGCATGAACTACAGTGGCTTATGATCAGTGTGGATGATTGTCTCCCTCCCAAGAATGTAATGTCTCCACTGGTGGAAGGCTTGCACGATGGAGTACATTTCTCTGTCATAAGTAGGGTACTTATGGATAACATCTGATAGTGTCTCACTGTGATAGGCCACAGGGTGGCCGTGCTGCGTGAGAACGACACCCACAGCATAGTCTGAAGCATCAGTCTCAATCTCAAAGGGTTGATGCAAGTCTAGTAGTGAAAGTACTGGGGCTGAGCACAAGTGTTGCTTCAAATCATCGAATTCTTGTTGTTGGGGTTGGCCCCACGCAAATTTCACCTTACCACCACCCCTGGTTATTTGGCTAAGGGCCCATGCAATATGGGAGAATCCCAACACAAAATTGTGGTAGAAATTGACAAGGCCCAAAAAGCTCTTAAGCTCACTGAGTGTGCTTGGGGTTGGCCAATCACTGATGACTTGGATATTGGTTGGATCCACATGTACACCATGTTGATCAATGATGTAGCCTAGGTAATGGACCCTATCCATGTTGAAGGAGCATTTTTCCAAGTTGACGTATAGCTTGTGCTGCCACAGGATGTGGAGAACCTACTGAATATGCTGCAAGTGTTCGACCCAAGTCTTGTTGTAAATGAGAATCTCATCCAGATACATCACTACAAAATTATTGGTGAATCGTCACAGGATATCATCCATCATCCTCATGAAAGTGGCTGGAGCATTTGTGAGACCAAAGGGCATGACCAACCATTCAAAAAGGCCTTCCTTTGACTTGAAGGTGGTCTTCCATACATCTGTCTATTCTATAGAGACCTGGTGGTAGCCAGACTTCAGATCAATCTTACTGAAGTATTTGGCCCCCATGAGTTGATCAAGGAGGTCGTCGATTTGTGGAATCGGGTACCGTTTTTTGACTGTGATTTTATTCAAAGCCCGGTAATCAATGCAAAGTTGTCAGGTTCCATCTTTCTTCTGTACCAGCACGATTGGGCTCTCGCAAGGTGATGAGCTGGGACAGACGTGACCCTTGTGGAACAATTCTTGGATCTGTCGCTTGACCTCCTCATTCTCTAACAGAGAGTGGTGATAGACTGGCACATTGGGCAGCAGTGCACCGAGGTTCAGATCAATGGGGTGATTGACCTAGCAGTGCAGAGGTACCCCAGTAGGTGAGGAGAAGATATCTGAGTATTCTTCCACGACCTTATCTACTTGCTTCTGCTGTGTGGAGAGGTCGGCCACAGAGACCATGGATATGGCTGTGATTTTTATCTCATTCTGAGAGTGAATCATGAAGAAGACAAATTACAGATGATCTTCCTACATTGCTTAGCAGAGATCAAGGAAATAACACTAGGTGGGATAGCCTCGGGTATCCTGTACAATTTCCTGTTCAAAGTAATAATAACACTATGAGGCCTAGACTCATATACAGCATGACGTTTCCATAAATAAGGTTGGCCCAAAATAACATCACAAACTTCAAGAGGAGCAACATCACACAATACCTCATCTTTGAAGGGCTTGATGTTGTACAACAGTCGACACTGTTGGCTGACGCGAAGATCGCTTCCTTGGCAGAGCCATCCAATGGTGTAGGGTTGTGGGTGTGGCATTGTCGACAGGGTCAGCCTCTTGATGACCTCTGCTGAGATGAGGTTCTTTTGGCTACCACTATCAACGATGAAGTGCAACAAGGTGCCTTTTACCCACATCTGTGAATGGAACGGGCGCTCTCCTTCTTCTGGCTCGTCTAGTTCAGCATGTTGGAGCTTGGTGGTAGCAACAGTGCCACTGGGTTCTGTGTCAATGATCTATCTTCCCCTTTCTGATTCTGACTCAGAGTTAGAACCCGCATCTGATTCAGAGGAATTCACTTCAGCCACCAGCATCTGCTTTGAGTGGCAGTCAGCAATGTAATGCCAAGGGCTCTTATGGAAGTCGCACCACTTCCCGGTATCTTTCTTTGTCTTTCTGGTATCCTTCTTTCCTTGCGGCTTGAACTGGTTGTCAAGATAATTTCCATATTTGTTCTTTCCTTTGTTATGTGGGTTGGGGCCACCCTTTCCTGGATTTTGTTGTGAGGGGTTCCCCGACCTAAATTATCGCGTCTTTTGTTTGAGCTTCTGCTCGATTTTGACGACATATTAGTAGGCCGTGCCCAAGGATGAGATGTCCAGAAATTCCATTTCGATCTGGATGTATCTATGCAGAGCACCATGATACTTGAGCACCAGATGTCTCTCTGAATCTTTGATACCCAGCTTGTTGCACATGGTATGGAAGATATTTGTGAAATCTAGCACTGCTTGGTCTCTTTCTTGCCGCAGTGTGGTCCATTTGGTATACAAGTCATCATAACTTCTGACAGTGTAGTATTTTTCCTTAATAACATCACTGAAGGATTCCCACATGGTCGTGACTATAAATAATGAGGTTTCCTATGTTTCCTTTTGTTCACAGAAAGTTTCCCACCAATCTTTGACATGGGGAACGGCTTTGAGGAGCGCAAAAATAATATTTTCTCTATTCGAAAAGTTATGGATAAAAAAATACTCTTCTAGTAGATTCAATCACTTGTCTACAACATCTGCGTCTATCTGACCTTCAAATATAGGAATATCGAAGTTTATTTGTACCTTGAAGGGGGCGGTGCCTCTGCTCGAAGAAGATGCGTCGCCCGTTGGTAGCCGCCGAAGGATTTGCACGAAATTATCCATCATCTTGTTCCTCTGTTGCGTGAGGGCTTCCTCAATCAAGAATTTGAAAGGATCTCCTGTCCCATCATCTTTCTTTTCTCCTTCCATGAGAGGTCACCTGGGTGTGCGAGAGATTTTTTCCTCAAGAGAAACAATCTCAAGACCCAATTCTCTGTAATCCGACCTCGTTGGGTACATGCGTTAAGACGACAAGGAGCAGACCGCTCTGATACCACTAATCTGGATTTTATGAGCATAACGAAATGACTACAGATTATTACCAAATGCTTAACACAAAATAACAGAGATACAATAAAACTCGTTTTCTATTCAATAAGGAAATAAGTTGAAACTCTAAAATGCAGCAGAAAACAAGCTTACTAGAATGGTGGCGGCTTATCTCTGAGAAGAGATGTGATGGTTGCACTCATTCGCAAGAATATGATTACAATGAGGCTCTCAAGGCTTTTTTACAATAAACGGGAGTTTCAAAAACCCTAAACATCCAAAAACCTAACCCAAGGAGATGAAGCGCCAAAAGTCATGTGGGCCCCATTTGGGTAAGTTGGTACATCAACTTTCAGGTGGGCGGAAAAGTTTTGTTACACTTAAAGAAAGAACGCCTTACAGGACCCCATCGGAAGCTTCACCCACTCTATTATGGGTCGTACAACATCACCAAGGCTGTGGGGAATAATTCTTTTGAGCTCTACATTCCTCCTTTCCTTGGCCTACACCCAGTGTTCAACGTGGACCTCCTTCGGCCTTATTTCCCACCATTATTGGACACCTCAGACGTAGCAGAACAAATGACACCAACAAAGCTCAACCCTAACTACATACAACAAACATCCAGTGATCAGATTGTGGACGCAAAGATCAAGGGCACTCGACAACAAAGGATCCAGCTTTATCAAGTCGTCAAAGCAGGGCAGCTCCTTGACCAAGGCAAGTGGCTCACTCGGGGCCAAATTCAGCAGAAATTTCCTCATCTTATGGGGGAACTCAACGCAATGGAGACCATTGCTTCCTAAGAAGGGAGGATTGATCCAGGTGGATATCGGTGGCCACCCACCTTTTCCAGTTGGCTCAAAATGGCTTTCTAGCAATTTTGATAATTTACTATTTTTAGCAATTTTTGGGTCCTGAACTTTTGGAGTCGTTTTGAGGCCCTAAATGATGTTTTTTGGGGTATGTTGTTGCAGTCACTAAATTTCATCCTGAAATTTTGTGCAACTGTTGTATTCCTCAGATAGATCTTTCCAATGGGCTATCATACGCCTAAAACGGAGATCGTATGCAAAAGTTACGACCCCTTGAAGTTGATGTACCAACTTACCCAAACAGGGCCCACATGACTTTTGGCGCTTCATCTCCTAGGGTTAGGTTTTTGCAATAGCGTGGGCAATGCAAGACCTGATATATTTTCTGACCTCCTGTCAAATTTTTAGCTAGTAAAAATGTTTTTGTAGCATCGCCGCTGTCTTTTCGACGCCGAAGTGTCCTGCCACCCGACTGTAGTGGACTTCCCAGATCAGCTTCGCTCGCTCACTTGATGGAACACAGATATGGCCCAGAGGACACAACAACCCATCCTGAAGATGGAAATTATCAACCACTTCCTTTGCACGCAACATTTGGTATGTGGTGGCGAAGTCTGGGTCTATCTCATAGAGTTGGGGCCATCCAGAGGTCTCATGGCCGCAAGAGTGTAGCACTGTGGTGAGTGTCGGGACTGGTGGTTTGCTGAGGCAATCAATGACACGGTTGGTGATTCCTATTTTATACTTGATGTTGAGGTGGAATTGTTGCAAGTATGTGGACCACTTTTGATGGCGGTCATTTTGCAATTTTCCTTATGTCTGTATGAACTTCAGTGGCTTATGATCAGTGCGGATCATTGTCTCCCTCCCAAGAATGTAATGTCTCCACTAGCGGCAGGCTTGCACAATGGAGTACATTTCTTTGTCATAAGTAGGGTACTTACGGACAGCATCTGATAGTTTCTCACTATGATAGGCCACGGGGTGGCCGTGTTGCATGAGAATGGCACCCACAGCATAATCTGAAGCATCAGTCTCAATCTCAAAGGGCTGATGCAAGTCTGGTAGTGAAAGTACTGGGGCTGAGCACAAGCGTTGATTCGGGGAATCGGGTATCGGTTTCTGACATTTTTTTTATTTAGAGCTCGGTAATCAGTGCAAAGTCGGTAGGTTCCATATTTCTTCTGTACCAGCATGATTGGACTCCTGCATGGTGATGAGCTGGGATGGATGTGCCCCTTGTGGAGAAATTCTTGGATCTGTCGCTTGATCTCCTCATTCTCTAACAGAGAGCGACGATAGACTGGCCCATTGGGCAGCGGTGCACCGGGGGTTAGATCGATGGGGTTCTTTACCTGGCAGTGCAGAGGTACCCAAGTAGGTGAGGAGAAGATATCTGAGTATTCTTCCACGACCATATCTACTTGTTTTTGTTGTGTGCAGAGGTCGATCGCACACAACGGAGATTGCTTCCTTGGCAGAGCCATCCAATGATGTAGGGTTGTGGGTGCGGCGTTGTTGGCAGGGCCAGCCTCTTGATGACCTCTGCTGAGATGAGGTTCTTCTAGCTACCACTATCAACGATGAAGTGCAGCGAGGTGCCTTTTACCCACATCTGTGAATGGAGCAGGCGCTCTCCTTCTTCTAGATCGTCTGGTTCACCATGTTGGAGCTTGGTGGTAGAAAAAGTCGCACTGGGTTCCGCGTCAATAATTCGTCTTCCCCTTTCTAGTTCTGACTCAAAGTCAAAACCCACATCTGATTCAGAGGCTTTCACTTTGGCCACCAGCGTCTACTTTGACCGGCAGTCAGCGGCGTTATGCTAAGGGCTCTTATGGAATTCGCACCAGGTGTTATCGAACGCTTGTTGTTTGGGCCTACCCCATGTAAATTTTGCCTTACCACCACCCCAAGTTATTTGGCTGAGGGCCCATTCAATATGGGAGAATCCTAAGACAAACCTATGATAGAAATTGGCAGGGCCCAAAAAGCTCTGAAGCTCAGTGAGTGTGGTTGGGGCTGGCCAGTCACGGATGACTTGGATCTTGGATGGATCCATATGTACGCCATGTTGATCAATGATGTAGTCTAGGTAATGGACCTTGTCCATGCCAAAGGAGCATTTTTCCAAGTTGGCGTATAGCTTGTGTTGTCGCAGGGTGTGCAGAGCCTCCTAAATATGTTGCAAGTGTTCGGCCCAACTCTTGTTGTAAATGAGAATGTCATCCAGATACACCACTACAAAAGTATTGGTGAATGGTCACACGATATCATCCATCATCCTCATGAAAGTGGTTGGAGCATCTGTCAGACCAAAGGGCATGACCAACCATTCAAAAAGACCTTCCTTTGACTTGAAGGTTGTCTTCCATGCATCTATCTATTCTATCGGGACCTGGTGGTAGCCAGACTTCAGATCAATCTTACTGAAGTATTTGGCCCCCATGAGTTGATCAAGGAGGTCATCGATTCGGGGAATCGGGTACCAGTTTCTGACTGTGAGTTTATTCAGAGCCCGATAATTAATGCAAAGTCGCCAGGTTCCATCTTTCTTCTATAGCAGCACGATTGGGCTCCCGCAAGGTGATGAGCTAGGACGGATATGTCCCTTGTGGAGAAATTCTTGGATCTGTCGCTTGATCTCCTCATTCTCTAACAGAGAGCAGAAACATACTGGCCCATTGGGAAGCAGTGCACCATGGGTTAGATCGATGGGGTGCTTGACCTGGCAGTACAGAGGTACCCCAGTAGGTGAGGAGAAGATATCTGAGTATTCTTCCATGACCTTATTTACTTGCTTCTGTTGTGTGGTGTGGTCGGTCGCAGAGACCCTGGATGTGGCTGTGATTTTTTTCTCATTCTGAGAGCGTATCACAAAGAAGACAAACTTCCCCATCTGAGAGATGACCTTCCTACATTGCTTAGCAGAGATCAAGGAAATAGCATTAGGTGGGACAGCCTAGGGAATTCTATACAATTTCTTGTTCAAAGTAATAATAACACTACGAGGCCTAGACTCATATACAGCATGACGTTTCCATAAATAAGGTTGGCCCAAAAGAACATAACAAACTTTGAGAGGAGAAACATCACACAATACCTCATCTTTGAAGAGCGTGATGTCGTACGACAATCGACATTGTTGGTTGACACGGAGATCGCTTCCTTGGTGGAGCCATCCAATGGTGAAGGGTTGTGGGTGCGGCGTTGTCGGCAGGGCCAGCCTCTTGATGACCTCTGCTGAGATGAGGTTCTTCTAGCTACCACTAGCAACGATGAAGTGCAGTGGGGTGCCTTTTACCCACATCTGTGAATGGAACAGGTGCTCTCCTTCTTCTGGCTCGTCTGGTTCACCATGCTGGAGCTTGGTGGTAGCAACAGTGGCACTGGGTTCCGCATCAATGATATGTCTTCCTCTTTTTGGTTCTTACTCAGAGTCAGAACCTGCATCTGATTCAGAGGCTTTCAGTTCACCCACCAACGTCTGCTTTGAGTGCCAGTTAGCAGTGTTATGTCAAGGGATCTTATGGAAGTCGCACCACTTCCCGATATCTTTCTTTGTCTTTCTGGTGTCCTTGTTTGCTTACGGATTGAATTGGTTGTCCTGATACTTTCCATATTTTCTCTATCCTTTGTTCTGTGGGTTGGGGCTACCCTTTCCTGGCTTTTGTTGTGAGGGGTTCCCTGGCCCAAATTGTCGCATCTTTTGTTTGAGCTTCTGTTTGATTTTGACGGCATATCGGTAGGCCGCACCCAAGGATGAGATGTCTAGAAATTCCATTTCAGTCTGGATGTATCTATGCAGAGCACCACGATACTTGAGCACCATATGTTGCTCTGAATCTTTGATACCCAGCTTGGTGTGCAAGGTATGGAAGATATTTGTGAAATATGGCACTACTTGGTCTCTTTCTTGCCGCAGTGTGGTCCATTTGGTATACAACTAGTCATAACTTTCGAGAGGGTAGTATTGTTCCTTAATAGAATCCATGAAGGATTCCCAAGTGGTCATGACTGTAAATAATGAGGTTTCCTCTGTTTCCTTTTGTTCACAGAAAGTTTCCAACCAATCTTTGACATGGGGAACAACTTTGAGGAGCGCAAAAGTAATCTTTACTCTATTTGAAAATTTATGGATAGAAAAATACCCTTCTAGTAGATTCAACCACTTGTCTACAACATCTGCATCTATCTAACCTTCAAATATAGGAATATCGAATTTTATTTGTACATTGAAGGGGACGGTGCCTCCCCTCGAAGAAGATGTGTCTCTTGTTGGTAGCCGCTGAAGGATTTGCGTGAAATTATCCATCATCTCGTTCCTCTATTGCATGAGGGCTTACTCAATCAATAGTTTGAAAGGATCTCCTATCCCATCATCTTTCTTTTCTCCTTCCATGAGAGGTCGCTTGGGTGTGTGAGATCTTTTGTCCTCAAGAGAAACAAGCTCGAGACCCAACTCTTTGTATTCCGACCTCGTTGGGGACATGTATTAAGATGACAAGGAGCAGACCCCTATGATACCACTGATCCAGATGTTATGAGAAAAACGAAATGACTACATATTCTTAACACAAAATAACAGAGATACAATAAAACTGGTTTTCTATTCAATAAGGAAATAAGCCGAAACTGTAAAATGCAGCGGAAAACAAGCTTGCTAGAATGGTGGTGGCTTATCTCTTAGAAGACATGTGACGGTTGCGCTCATTCGCAAGAAGATGATTGCAATGAGGCTCTCAAGGAATTTTTACAATAAATAGGAGTTTCAAAAACCCTAAACATCCAAAAACCTAACCCTAGGAGATGAAGCGCCAAAAGTCATGTGTGCCCCGTTTGGGTAAGTTGGTACATCAACTTTCAGGTGGGTGACAAAGTTTGGTTGCACTTGCAGAAAGAATGCCTTACAGGACCCCATCGGAAGATTATCCCACTCTGTTATGGGTTGTACACCATCACCAAGGATGTGGAGAATAATTCTTTTGAGCTCAACGTTCCTCCTTTCCTTGGCCTACACCCAGTGTTCAACGTGGACCTCCTTCGACCTTATTTCCCACCATTATTGGACACCTCAGACGTAGCAGAACAACTGACACCAACAGAGATCAACCCTGACCGCATACAATAGAAATCCAATGATTAGATTGTGGACACACAGATCAACGGCACTTGACAACAAAGGATCCAGCTTTATCGAGTCGTCAAAGCAGGGCAGCTCCTGCACAAAGGCAAGTGGCTCACCCGGGGCAAAATTCAGCAGCAATTTCCTCATCTGATGGGGAAACTCAACGCAATGGAGACCATTGCTTCCTTAGGAGGGAGGATTGATCCAGTTGGATATCAGTGGCCACCCACCTTTTCCAGCTGGCTCAAAACGGCTTTCTAGCAATTTTGATAATTTACTATTTTAAGAAGTTTTTGGGTCATGAACTTCCGGAGCCGTTTTGACGCCCTAAATGATGTTTTTTGGGCTATGTTGTTGCGATCACATTATTTCATCATAAAATTTTGAGAAACTGTTGTATTCCTCGGATAGATCTTTCCAATGGGCTATCATTCACCTAAAACAGAGATCGTATGCAAAAGTTACGACCCCGTGAAGTTGATGTACCAACTTACCCAAACAAGGCCCACATGACTTTTGGTGCTTCATCTCCTAGGGTTAGGTTTTTTCAATAGCACAGGTAGTGCAAAACTTGATATACTTGTTGATCTCCTATCGAAGTTTTGGCCAGTAGAAATTTTTTTGTATCATCGCCACTGTCTTTTCAACGCCGAAGTGTCCTGCCAGCCCACTGTAGTGGGCTTCCCAGATCGGCTTCGCTCGCTCGCTTGATGGAACACAGATATGGCCCAGACGACACAACAACCCATCCTGAAGATTTAAATTATCAACCACTACCTTTGCACCCAACATTTGGTAGGTGGTGGCGATGTCCGGGTCTGTCTCATAAAGTTGGGACCATCCAGAGGTCTCATGGACGCAAGAGTCTAGCACTATGGTGAGTGTCGCGACTGGTGGTCTGTTGAGGCAATCAGCGACACAGTTGGTGCTTCATGTTTTATACTTGATGTTGAGGTGGAATTGCTGCAAGTATGTGGACCACTTTTGATGGCGGTCATTCTGCAATTTTCCTTGTGTCTGGATGAACTGCAATGGCTTATGATCAGTGTGGATAACTGTCTCTCTCCCAAGAATGTAATGTCTCCACTGGCGGCAGGATTTCATGATGGAGTATGTTTATTTGTCATAAGTAGGGTACTTACAAACAACATCTGATAGTATCTCACTAAGATAGGCCATGGGGTGGTCGTGTTGCGTGAGAACGGCACCCACAACATAGTCTGAAGTATCTGTCTCAATGTCAAAGGGTTGTTGCAAGTCTGGTAGTGAAAATACTGGGGTTGAGCATAAGCGCTGCTTCAAATCATCAAACTCTTGTTGTTGGGGCTGGCCCCACACAAATTTCGTCTTACCACCACCCCTAGATATTTGGCTGAGGGCCCATGCAATATGGGAGAATCCCAACACAAACCTACGGTATAAATTGGCAAGGCCCAAAATGCTCCGAAGTTCAGTGAGTGTGGTTGGGGCTGGCCAGTCACGGATGACTTGGATCTTAGCTGGATACACATGTACACCATGTTGATCAATGATGTAGCCTAGGTAATGGACCATGTCCATGTCGAAGGAGCATTTTTTCAAGTTAGCGTATAGCTTGTGTTGTTGCAGGGTGTGCAGAACCTGTTGAATATGTTGCAAGTGCTTGGCGCAAGTCTTGCTCTGAATGAGAATGTCATCCAGATACACCACTACAAAAGTATTGGTGAATGGTCACAGGATATCTTCCATCATTCTCATGAAAGTGGTTGGAGCATTTTTCAGACCAAAGGGCATGACCAACCATTCAAAAAGGCCTTCCTTTGACTTGAAGGCGGTCTTCCATACATCTGTCTGTTCTATCGGGACCTGGTGGTAGCCAAACTTTAGATCAATCTTACTGAAGTATTTGGCCCCCATGAGGTGACCAAGGAGTTCGTCATTTCGAGGAATTAGGTACCGGTTTCTGACTGTGATTTTATTGAGAGCCCGATAATCAATGCAAAGTCGCCAGGTTCCATCTTTCTTCTATACCAGCACGATTGGGCTCCTGCAAGGTGATGAGCTGGGCTGGATGTGCCCCTTGTGGAGAAATTCTTGGATATGTCGCTTGATCTCCTCATTCTTTAACAAAGAGCAGCAATAGACTGGCCCATTGGGCAGTGGTGCATCGGGGGTCAGATCGATGGGGTGCTTGACCTGGCAGTGCAGAGGTACCTTGGTAGGTGAGGAGAAGATATCCGAGAATTCTTCTAAGACCTTATCTACTTGCTTCAGGTGGGCGACAAAGTTTGGTTTCACTTGCAGAAAGAATGCCTTACAGGACCCCATCGGAAGCTTCGCCCACTCTGTTATGGGTTGTACACCATCACCAAGGTTGTGGGGAATAATGCTTTTGAGCTCAACATTCCTCCTTTCTTTGGCCTACACCCAGTGTTCAACATGGACCTCCTTCGTCCTTATTTCCCACCATTATTGGACACCTCAGACGTAGTAGAACAACTGACACCAATAGAGCTCAACCCTGATTGCATACAACATGCATCCAGTAATCAGATTGTGGACACACAGATCAAGGGCACTCAACAACAAAGTATCCAACTTTATCGAGTCGTCAAAGTAGGGTAGCTCCTGCACCAAGGCAAGTGGCTCACCCGGGGCCAAATTCAGCAGAAATTTCCTCATCTATTGGGGGGACTCAATGCAATGGAGACCATTGCTTCCTAAGGAGGGAGGATTGATCTAGGTGGATATCGGTGGCCACCCACCTTTTCCAGTTGGCTCAAAACGGCTTTCTACAATTTTGATAATTTACTATTTTTGGCAATTTTCGGGTCCTAAACTTCCAGAGCCGATTTGAGGCCCTAAATGACGTTTCTTGGGGTATGTTGTTGCGATCACAATATTTCATGCAATTGTTGCAGTCCTCGGATAGATATTTCCAATTGGCTATCATACGCCTAAAACGGAGATTGTATGCAAAAGTTACAACCCCAATAAGTTGATGTACCAACTTACCCAAACAAGGACCACATAACTGTTGGCGCTTCATCTCCTAGGGTTAGGTTTTTTCAATAGCGCAGGCAGTGCAAGACCTGATATACTTGCTGACCTCCTGTCGAAGTTTTGGCCAGTAGAAATGTTTTTGTAGCATCTCCACTATCTTTTTGACGTCGAAGTGTCCTGCCACCCGACTATAGTGGGATTCCCAGATCAGTTTCACTCGCTCACTTGATGGAACATAGATGTGGCCTAGACAACACAACAACCCATCCTGAAGATGGAAATTATCAACCACTACCTTTGCATCCAAAATTTGGTAGGTGGTGGTGATGTCTGGGTCTATCTCATGGAGTTGGGGCCATCCAGAGGTCTCATGGCCGCAAGAGTCTAGCATTGTGGTGAGTGTCGCGATTGGTGGTCTGTTGAGGCAATAAGCAACACGGTTGGTGCTTCCTGTTTTATACTTGATGTTGAGGTGGAATTGCTACAAGTATATGGACCACTTTTGATGGCGGTCATTCTGCAATTTTCCTTGTGTCTGCATGAACTGCAGTGGCTTATGATCAGTGTGGATGATTGTCTCCCTCATAAGAATGTAATGTCTCCACTAGCGGAAGGATTGCATGATGGAGTACATTTCTTTGTCGTAAGTAGGGTACTTACGGACAACATCTGATAGTGTCTCACTATGATAGGCCACGGGGTGGTCGTCCTACATGAAAACGACACCCACGGCATAGTCTGAAGCATCAGTCTCAATCTCAAAGGGTTGTTGCAAGTCTGGTAGTGAAAGTATTGGGGCTGAGCACAAGCGATGCTTCAAATCATCGAACGCTTGTTGTTGGGGCCATCCCCACAAAAATTTCTCCTTACCACAACCCCTGGTTATTTGGCTGAGGGCCCATGCAATATGGGAGAATCCCAACACAAACCTACGGTAGAAATTGGCAAGGCCCAAAAAGCTCTGAAGCTCAGTGAGTGTGGTTGGCGCTGGCCAGTCACGGATGACTTGGATCTCGGTTGAATCCACATGTATGCCATGTTGATCAATGATGTAGCCTAGGTAATGGACCATGTCCATGCTGAAGGAGCATTTTTCCAAGTTGGCATATAGCTTGTGCTGTTGCAGGGTGTGTAGAACCTGCTGAATATGTTGCAAGTGTTCGGCCCAAGTCTTGCTATGAATGAGAATGTCATCCAGATACACCACTACAAAAGTATTGGTGAATTGTCGCAGGATATCATCCATCATCCTCATGAAAGTGGTTGGATCATTTGTCAGACCAAAGCACATGACCAACCATTCAAAAAGGCCTTCCTCTGACTTTAAGGTGGTATTCCATACATCTATCTGTTCTATCGGGACCTAGTGGTAGCCAGACTTCAAATCAATCTTACTGAAGTATTTGGCCCCCATGAGTTGATCAAGGAGGTCATCGTTTCGGGGAATCAGGTACCGGTTTCTGACTGTGATTTTATTCAGAGCCCGGTAATCAATGCAAAGTCGTCAGGTTCCATCTTTCTTGTATACCAGCACGATTGAGCTCCCGCGAGGTGATGAGCTGGGATGGATGTGACCCTTGTGGAGCAATTCTTGGATCTGTCACTGGATCTCCTCATTCTCTAACAGAGAGTGGCGATAGACTGGCCCGTTGGGCAGCGGTGCATTGGGGGTCAGATCGATGGGGTGCTTGACCTGGCAGTATAGAGGTACTCGGATAGGTGAGGAGAATATATCTGAGTATTCATCCACGACCTTATCTACTTGCTTTTGATGTGTGGAGAGGTCGACCACAGAGACCGTGCATGTGGCTGTGATTTTTCTCTAATTCTGAGAGAGAATCATGAAGAAGACAAACTTCCCCGTCTGAGAGATGACTTTCCTACATTTC
Organism: Picea engelmannii; assembly: GCA_009831015.1. Lineage (NCBI taxonomy): Eukaryota > Viridiplantae > Streptophyta > Pinopsida > Pinales > Pinaceae > Picea > Picea engelmannii. The sequence goes on along the minus strand of ML803844.1, from coordinate 421,016 downwards.
TTAGCAGAGATCAAGGAAATACCACTAGGTGGGACAGCCTCGGGTATCCTGTACAATTTCCTATTCAAAGTAATAATAACACTACGAGGCCTAGACTTATATATAGCATGATGTTTCCATAAATAAGGTTGGCCCAAAAGAACATCACAAACTTCGAGAGGAGCAACATCACACAGTACCTCATCTTTGAAGGGCTTGATGTCGTACGACAGTCGACACTGTTGGCTGACGCGGAGATTGCTTCCTTGGCGGAGCCATCCAATGGTGTAGGGTTGTGGGTGCGGTGTTTTCGGCAGGGCCAGCCTCTTGACAACCTCTGCTGAGATGAGGTTCTTCTGGCTACCACTATCAATGATGAAGTGCAGCGGGGTTCCTTTTACCCACATCTATGAATGGAACAGGCGTACTCCTTCTTCTAGCTCGTCTGGTTCACCGTGTTGGAGCTTGGTGGTAGCAACAGTGGCACTGGGTTATACGTCAATGATATGTCTTCCCCTTTCTGGTTCTAACTCAGAGTCAGAACCTGCATCTGATTCAGAGGCTTTCATTCGGCCACGAGCGTCTGCTTTGAGCGGCAGTCAGCAGTGTTATGCCAAGGGCTCTTATGGAAGTCGCACCACTTCCCGGTATCTTTCTTTGTCTTTATAGTGTCCTTCTTTGCTTGCGGCTTGAAATGGTTGTCCTGATACTGTCCATATTTGTTCTTTCCTTTGTTCTATAGGTTGGGGCCGCCCTTTTCTGGATTTTGTTGTGATGGTTTCCCGGGCCCAAATTATCGCGTCTTTTGTTTGAGCTTCTCCTCGATTTTGACGGAATATCGGTAGGTCACACCCAAGGATGAGATGTCCAGAAATTCCATTTCGGTATGGATGTATCTATGCAGAGCACCACGATGCTTGAGCACCAGATGTCGCTCTGAATCTTTGATACCCAGCTTGGTATGGAAGGTATGGAAGATATTTGTGAAATCTGGCACTGCTTAGTCTCTTTCTTGCCGCAGTGTGGTCCATTTGGCATACAAGTCGTCATAACTTCCGACAGGGTAGTATTTCCTTAATAGCATCCCTGAAGGACTCCCAGGTGGCCATGACAGTAAATAATGAGGCTTCCTCTGTTTCCTTTTGTTCACAGAAAGTTTCCCACCAATATTTGACATGGGGAACGGCTTTGAGGAGCGCAAAAGTAATCTTTTCTCTATTTGAAAAGTTAGGGACAGAAAACTACCCTTCTAGTAGATTCAACCACTTGTCTACAGCATCTGCGTCTATCTGAACTTCAAATATAGGAATATCAAAGTTTATTTGTACCTTGAATGGGTGGTGCCTCCGCTCGAAGAAGATGCGTCGCCTGTTGGTAGCCGCTGAAGGATTTGCTCGAAATTATCCATCATCTCGTTCCTTTGTTGCGTGAGGGATTCCTCAATCAACAGTTTGAAAGGATCTCATGTCTCGTCATCTTTCTTTTCTCCTTCTATGAGAGGTCACTTGGGTGTGCCAGAGATTTTTTCCTCAAGAAAAACAAGCTCGAGACCCAACTCTTTGTACTCCGACCTCATTGGGGACATGCATTAAGACGACAAGGAGAAGACCACTCTGATACCACTGATCCAGATTTTATGAGCAGAACGAAATGAATACAAATTATTACCATATGCTTAAAACATAATAACAGAGATACAATAAAACTGGTTTTCTATTCAATAAGGAAAAAAGTTGAAACTGTAAAATGCAGCAGAAAACAAGCTTGTTTGAATGGTGGTGGCTTATCTCAGAGAAGAGATGTGACGGTTGTGCTCATTCGCAAGAATATGATTACAATGAGGCTCTCCAGGCCTTTTTACAATAAACAGGAGTTTCAAAAACCCTAAACATCCAAAAAACTAACCCTAGGAGATGAAGCGCCAAAAGTCATGTGGGCCCCATTTGGGTAAGTTGGTACATCAACTTTCAGGTGGGAGAGAAAAGTTTTGTTTCACTTGCAAAAAGAACACCTTACAAGACCCCATCGGAAGCTTCAACCACTCTATTATGGGTCGTACACCATCACCAAATATGTGGGTAATAATGCTTTTGAGATCAACATTCCTCCTTTCCTTGTCCTACACCCAGTGTTCAACGTGGACCTCCTTCAGCCTTAATTCCCACCATTATTGGACACCTCAGACGTAGTAGAACAGCTGACACCAACAGAGATCAACCTTGACTGCATACAACAGGGCATCCAGTGATCATATTGTGGACACACATATCAAGGGCACTCGACAACAAAGGATCCAGCTTTATCGAGTCGTCAATGCAGTGCAGCTCCTACACCAAGGCAAGTGGCTCACCCGGGGCCAAATTCAGTAAAAATTTCCTCATCTTATGGGGGAACTCAATGCAATGGAGACCATTGCTTCCTAAGGAGGGAGGATTGATCCAAGTGGATAATGGTGGCCATCCACCTTTTCCAGTTGGCTCAAAATGGCTTTCTAGCAATTTTGATACTTAACTATTTTTAGCAGTTTTTGGGTCTTGAACTTCCAGAGCCGTTTTGAGGCCCTAAACGACGTTTTTTGGGGTATGTTGTTGCGGTCACTTTCTGTCATCCTGAAATTTTGTGCAACTGTTGTATTCCTCGGATAGATATTTCCAATGGGCTATCATATGCCTAAAACGGAGATCGTATGCAAAAGTTACGACCCCGAGAAGTTGATGTACCAACTTACCCAAATAGGCCCACATGACTTTTGGCGCTTCATCTCCTAGGGTTAGGTTTTTGCAATAGCGCAGGCAGTGCAAGACCTGATATATTTGATGAACTCCTGTCGAATTTTTGGCCAATAGAAATGTTTTTGTAGCATCGCCACTGTCTTTTCGACGTCGAAGTGTCCTGCCACCCGACTGTAGTGGGCTTCCCAGATCAACTTCACTCGCTCGCTTGATGGAACACAAATATGGCCCAGACGACACAACAACCCATCCTGAAGATGGAAATTATCAACCACTGCCTTTGCACCCAACATTTGGTATGTGGTGTCAAATTATGGGTCTGTCTCATAGAGTTGGGGCTATCCAGAGGTCTCATGGCTGCAAGAGTCTAGCACTGTGGTGAGTGTCGTGACTGGTGGTCTGCTGAGGCAATCAACAACATGGTTGGTTCTTCTTGTTTTATACTTGATGTTGAGGTGGAATTGTTGCAAGTATGTGGACCACTTTTGATGGCGGTCATTCTGCAATTTTCCTTGTGTCTGCATGAACTGCAGTGGCTTATGATCAGTGTGGATGATTGTCTCCCTCCCAAGAATGTAATGTCTCCACTAGCGGCAGCCTTGCACGGTGGAGTACATTTATTTGTCGTATGTAGGGAACTTACGGACAACATCTGATAATGTCTCACTATGATGGGTCACGGGGTGGTTGTGTTGCCTGAGAACGGCACCCACGGCATAGTTTGAAGCATCAGTCTCAATCTCAAAGGGCTGCTACAAGTCTAGTGGTGAAAGTACTGGGGCTGAGCACAAGCGTTGCTTCAAATCATCGAGCGCTTGTTGTTGGGGCTGGCCCCACAAAAATTTCAAATTACCACCACACCTGGTTATTTGGCTGAGGGCCCATGCAATATTGGAGAATCCCAACACAAACCTGCGGTAGAAATTCCCAAGGCCCAAAAAGATCTGAAGCTCAATGAGTGTGGTTGGGGCTGGCCAGTCATGGATGACTTGGATATTGGCTGGATCCACATGTACACCATATTGATCAATGATGTAGCCTAGGTAATGGACCATGTCCATGCCGAAGAATCATTTTTCCAAGTTGGCATATATCTTGTGCTGCCGTAGGGTGTGCAGAACCTGCTAAATATACTGCAAGTATTCAACCCAAATCTTGTTGTAAATGAGAATGTCATCCAGATACACCACTACAAAAGTATTGGTGAATGGTTGAAGGATATCATCCATCATCCTCATGAAAGTGGCTGAAGAATTTGTTAGACCAAAGGGCATGACCAACCATTCAAAAAGGCCTTCCTTTGACTTGAAGGTGGTCTTCCATACATATGTCTGTTCTATCGGGACCTAGTGGTAGCCAGACTTCATATCAATCTTACTGAAGTATTTGGCCCCCGTGAGTTGATCAAGGAGGTCGTCGATTCAGGGAATTGGGTATCGGTTTCTAACTGTGATTTTATTCAGAGCCCGATAATCAATGCAAAGTTGCCAGGTTCCATATTTCTTCTGTACCAGCACGATTGGGCTCCCACAAGGTGATGAGCTGGGATGAATGTGCCCCTTGTGGAGCAATTCTTGGATCTATCACTTGATCTCCTCATTCTCTAACAGAGAGTGATGATATACTAGCCCATTGGGCAGTGGTGCGTCATGGGTCAGATTGATGGGGTGCTTGACCTGGCAGTGCAGAGGTACCCCGGTAGGTGAGGATAAGATATCTGAGTATTCTTCCATGACCTTATCTACTTGCTTCTGCTATGTGGAGAGGTTGGTTGTAGAGACCCTGGATGTGGCTGTGGTTTTTCTCATTCTGAGAGCGAATCACGAAGAAGACAAACTTCCCCATCTGAGAGATGACCTTCCAGCATTGCTTAGCAGAGATCAAGGAAATAGCACTAGGTGGGACAGCCTCAGGTATCCTGTACAATTTCTTGTTTAAAGTAATAATAACACTATGAGGCCTAGACACATATACAACATGAAGTTTCCATAAATAAGGTTGGCCCAAAAGAACATTAGAAACTTTGAGAGGAGAAACATCAGACAATACCTCATCTTTGAAGGTCTTGATGTCGTACAATAGTCGACACTGTTGGCTGACGTGGAGATCGCTTCCTTGGTGGGGCCATCCAATGGTGTAGGGTTGTGGGTGCGGCGTTGTTGACAGGGCCAGCCTCTTGATGATAGGTAGTATTTTTCCTTAATAGCGTCCCTAAAGGATTCCCAGGTGTTTGTGACTGTAAATAATGAGGTTTCCTCTGTTTCCTTTTGTTCACAGAAAGTTTACCACCAATCTTTGACATGGGGAACGACTTTGAGAAGTGCAAAAGTAATATTTTCTCTATTCGAAAAGTTATGGACAGAAAAATACCCTTCTAGTAGATTCAACCACTTGTCTACAACATCTGCGTCTATCTGACCTTCAAATATAGGAATATCGAATTTTATTTGTACCTTGAATGGGGCGGTGCCTCCGCTCGAAGAAGATGCGTCGCCTGTTGGTAGCCGCCGAAGAATTTGCATGAAATTATCCATCATCTCGTTCCTCTATTGCATGAGGTCTTCCTCAATCAACAGTTTGAAAGGATATCATGTCCCGTCATCTTTCTTTTCTCCTTCCATGAGAGGTCGCTTGGGTGTGCGAGAGATTTTGTCCTGAAGAGAAACAAGCTCGAGACCCAACTCTTTGTTCTCCAACCTCGTTGGGGACATGCATTAAGACGACAAGGAGCATACCGCTCTGATACCACTGATCTGGATTTTATGAGCAGAATGAAATGACTACAAATTATTACCAGATGCTTAACACAGAATAACAGAGATACAATAAAATTGGTTTTCTATTCAATAAGGAAATAAGTTGAAACTGTAAAATGCAGCGGAAAACAAGCTTGCTGGAATGGTGGCGGCTTATCTCTGAGAAGAGATGTGACGATTGTGCTCATTCTCAAGAAGATTATTACAATGAGGCTCTCAAGGCTTTTTTACAATAAACGGGAGTTTCAAAAATCCTAAACATCCAAAAACCTAACCCTAGGAGATGAAGCGCCAAAAGTCATGTGGGCCTCGTTTGGGTAAGTTGGTACATCAACTTTCAGGTGGGTGACAAAATTTGGTTGCACTTGTAGAAAGAACACCTTACAGGACCCCATTAGAAGCTTCACCCACTCCGTTATGGGTCGTACACCATCACCAAGGTTGTGGGGAAAAACATTTTTGATCTCAACATTCCTCCTTTCCTTGGCCTACACCCAGTGTTCAACGTGGACCTCCTTCGGCCTTATTTCCCACCATTATTGGACACCTCAGACATAGCAGAACAACTGAAACCAACAGATCTCAACCATGAATGCATACAATAGGCATCCAGTGATCATATTGTGGACACACAGATCAAGGGCACTCGACAACAAAGGATCCAGCTTTATCGAGTCATCAAAGTAGGGCAACTCTTGCACTAAGGCAAGTGGCTCACCTGGGGCCAAATTCAGCAGAAATTTCCTCATCTGATGGGGGAACTCAACGCAATGGAGACCATTACTTACTAAGGAGGGAGGATTGATCCAGGTGGATATCGGTGTCCACCCACCTTTTCTAGCTGGCTCAAAATGGCTTTCTAGCAATTTTGATAATTTACTATTTTTAGCAATTTTCGGGTCCTAAACTTCTTGAGTTGTTTTGAGGCCCTAAACGATGTTTTTTGGGGTATGTTCCTGCGGTCACAAACTTTCTTTGTGAATTTTTTTGTAATTGTTGTAGTCCTTAGATAAATATTTCCAATGGGCTATCATACGCCTAAAACGAAGATCGTATGCAAAAGTTACGACCCCGGGAAGTTGATGTACCAACTTACCCAAACGGGGCCCACATGACTCTTGGCGCTTCATCTCCTAGAGTTATGTTTTTGAAATAGCGCAGGCAATGCAAGACCTAATATACTTTTTGACCTCCTCTCTAAGTTTTGGCTACTAGAAATGTTTTTGTAGCATCACCACTGTCTTTTCGACGCCGAAGTGTCCTACCACTAGACTGTAGTGGGCTTCCCAGATCAGCTTCGCTCGCTCACTTGATGGAACACAAATATGGCCCAGACGACACAACAACCCATCCTGAAGATGGAAATCATCAACCATTGCCTTTGCACCCAACATTTGGTATGTGGTGTCAAATTCTGGGTCTGTCTCATAGAGTTGGGGCCATCCAGAGGTCTCATGGCCTAGCACTATGGTGAGTGTCGCGACTAGTAGTCTATTGATGCAACCAGCAACACGGTTGGTGCTTCATGTTTTATACTTGATGTTGAGGTGGAATTGCTGCAAGTATGTGGACCACTTTTGATGGCGGTCATTCTGCAATTTTCCTTATGTCTGCATGAACTACAGTGGCTTACGATCAGTGTGGATGATTGTCTCCCTCCCAAGAATATATTGTCTCCACTGGTGGCAGGCTTGCACGATGGAGTACATTTATTTGTCATAAGTAGGGTACTTACTGAAAGCATTTGATAGTGTCTCACTATGATAGGCCACGGGGTGGCCATGTTGCATGAGAACTATACCCACAGCATAGTCTGAAGCATCAGTCTCAATCTCAAAGGGATGTTGCAAGTCTGGTAGTGAAATTATTGGGGTTGAGCACAAGCGTTGCTTCAAATCATCGAACGTTTTTTGTTGGGGCCGGCCCCACGCAAATTTCGCCTTACCACCACCATTGGTTATTTGTCTAAGGGCCCATGCAATATGGGAGAATCCCAACACAAACCCGCGGTAGAAATTGGCAAGGCCCAAAAAGCTCTGAAGCTCAGTGAGTGTGGTTGGGGATGGCCAATCACGGATGACTTGGTTCTTGGCTAGATCCACCTGTATGCCATGTTGATCAATGATGTAGCCTAGATAGTGGACCCTATCCATGTCGAAGGAGAATTTTTCCAAGTTGGCGTATAGCTTGTGCTGTCGCAGGGTGTGTAGAACCTGCTAAATATGCAACAAGTGTTCGGCCCAACTCTTGTTGTAAATGAGAATGTCATCCAGATACACCACTACAAACGTATTGGTGAATGGTCACAGGATATCATCCATCATCCTCATGAAAGTGGTTGGAGCATTTTTCAAACCAAAGGGCATGACCAACCATTCAAAAAGGCCTTCCTTTGACTTGAAGGCGGTCTTCCATACATCTGTCTGTTTTATCGGGACCTGGTGGTAGCCAGACTTCAGATCAATCTTACTGAAGTATTTGGCCCCCATGATTTGATCAAGGAGGTCATCGATTCGGGGAATTGGGTACCGGTTTCTAACTGTGATTTTATTCAGATCCCGGTAATCAATGCAAAGTCGCCAGGTTCCATCTTTCTTCTGTACCAGCACGATTGGGCTCCCTCAAGGTGATGATATGGGATGGATGTGCCCCTTGTGAAGAAATTCTTGGATCTATCGCTTGATCTCCTCATTCTCTAATAGAGAGTGGTGATAGACTGTCCCATTGGGAAGAAGTGCGTCGGGGGTCAGCTCGATGGGGTGCTTGACCTAGCAGTGCAGAGGTACCTTGGTAGGTGAGGAGAAGATATCTGAGTATTCTTCCATGACCTTATCTACTTGCTTCTGCTGTGTGGAGAGGTCGACCACAGAGACCCTGGATGTGGCTATGATTTTTCTCTCATTTTGAGAGACAATCACGAAGAAGACAAACTTCCCCATCTGAGAGATGACCTTCCTACATTGTTTGCAAGAGATCAAGGAAATAGCATTAGGTGGGACAGCCTCGAGTATCCTGTACAATTTCCTGTTCAAAGTAATAATAACACTACGAGGCCTAGACTCATATACAACATGACGTTTCCATAAATAAGGTTGGCCCAAAAGAATATCACAAACTTCGAGAGGAGCAACATCACACAATACCTCATCTTTGGAGGGCTTGATGTCATACGACAGTCGACGCTGTTGGTTGACGCGGAGATCGCTTCCTTGGCGGAACCATCCAATGGTGTAGGGTTGTGGGTGTGGCGTTGTCGGCAGGGCCAGCATCTTGATGACCTCTGTTGAGATGAGGTTCTTCAGGCTACCACTATCAATGATGAAGTACAGTGGGGTGCCTTTTACCCACATATGTGAATGGAACAGGCTCTCTCCTTCTTCTGGCTCGTCTGGTTCACCATATTGGAGCTTGGTGGTAGCAACAGTGGCACTGGGTTCCACGTCAATGATACATATTCCCCTTTCTTGTTCTGACTCAGAGTTAGAACCCGCATCTGATTCAGAGGCTTTCACTTTGGCCACCTGTGTCTTCTTTGAGCAGTAGTCAACAGTGTTATGCCAAGGGCTCTTATGGAAGTCACACTAGTTTCCGGTATCTTTCTTTGTCTTTTCGGTGTCCTTCTTTGCTTGTGGCTTGAACTGGTTGTCCTGATACTATCCATCTTTGCTCTGTCCTTTGTTCTTTGGTTTGGGGCCGCCCTTTCCTGGCTTCTGTTGTGAGGGGTCCTGATAATTTACTATTTTTAGTAGTTTTCGGGTCCTGAACTTTCGGAGCAGTTTTGAGTCCCTAAATGACGTTTTTTGGGGTATGTTGTTGCGATAAAAAATTTTCATCATGAAATTTTATGCAATTGTTGTATCCCTCAGATAGATCTTTCCAATGGGCTATCATACGCCCAAAACGAAGATCGTATGCAAAAGTTACGACCCAAGGAAGTTGATGTACCAACTTACCCAAACGAGGCCCACATGACTTTTGGCGCTTCATCTCCTAGGGTTAGGTTTTTGGATGTTTGGGGTTTTTGAAACTCTTTTTTATTGTAAAAAGGCCTTGAGAGACTCATTGTACAACTTCTTGCGAATGAGCGCAGTCCTCACATCTTTTCTCAGAGATAAGCCACCACCATTCCAGCAATCTTGTTTTCCGCTGCATTTTACAGTTTCAGCTTATTTCCTTATTGAATAGAAAACCAATTTTATTGTATCTCTATTATTTTATGTTAAGCATTTGGTAATAATGTGTAGTCATTTCTTTATGCTCGTAAAATCTGGATCATTGTATTAGCTAGCCATAGAAAAAGTAAGCTTGTAATTATGTTTTACAAATACAATTCTCAAGGGGTGGAAGGAGCGGGAGGGGTCATCTCTAATCTTGATGGAAATCAAGAAACTATCATCGCTTTGGTGCTCATAATTGCAACAAACAATCAAACAAAGATGTATGCCCTATTTCAAGGTCCATGTATGGAAATTAGTCTTGGAATAAGAGATTTGGTGGTCATTGGTGACTCCAGGATAGTTATCAAGTCTATAACTTGTCAAGAAATTTTGAAAGACTCCTCGCTAGCATTAATCTTTTTCAAAATCATAAAGTTATCTCAAGTGTTAGCCAAAGTCTCATTTTTTCATGTCCTGGGAGATCTCAATGGTAGAGTGGATGGATTGGGTAACGAAGTCTCTGCATTTCTAGTTTCAAAATCCCTCCTTCAAAGGAACACATCCTTTTCTAAAAAAATCCTACCCTTCTCATGTTTTGACCACTAGCCTGTAAGACTTTCATGGGACAACTCTTTCATCCCTAGACTAAAGTGTTTCATATTTGAAATTTTTGGCTTGACCATCTAGATATCCTACAAAATATAGGAACATGGTGGACAAGAGTGGGATTTTCCCGAGGATCCAAGATGTATCAATTTCAGTTAATGCTAAAACAAGTTAAGGAAAACATCAAAGCATGGAACAAAGAGGTATTTGGAAACATCTTTTAAGCACAAAATAAGTTGGAAACGGACATGGAAAAACTACAAGCTATCATCATTCAAGAGGTCAAGATATAAAGAATATGCAACCTAATAGAATTACCTCAACAAGGAAATTAACATTTAGGCAAAGTAGGAAGAAATCCATTGGAAACATACATGCACACACACACACACACACGTGTGTGTGTGTGTGTGTGTGTGTGTGTGTGAATACATACATATGCATATACATTTGTGTGTGTGTTTTTGTACACATATATATGTGTGTGTGTGTATACATGTAAATATACATAAACATGCATACATACATACATGTTGAATTTTTATATGAGATAATATTGTATATGAGATTATTTGATGGATATATATGATTTATATGATAGATTCAATATTACAATGACGAATATGCCAAATATGTAGAGAACCTAAAGGTGTGTATGGTGACCATCCATGAAAGGATGTGTCTCTAATCATTATAATAACTAATTATTTATTTATTTATTTATTATTATTATTATTATTATTATTATTATTATTATTATTATTATTAATTATTAATCTGGGAGAATGTCTTCCTAATGTTGTCCAAACATCAACACTTCCTCTCAACGAGGGAGACATTCTGCACCTCGAGTCCATAAGACTATGCCTGAGCCATTCTCCTCAGTTAAATCAGCATGACCACTCTGGAGAATGTCTGTCTGGTGCTTCTAACTTCAACACTCCTTCTTAGCTAGGGAGACATTCTTCATCACGCCAAGATTCTTGATTTCGAGCTATGAGGCCAACTCCCTTTTACACTTGTCAATGAGCCTCTGTTGATGTAATCATCTCTGGCATGAACCCAGTTGATGTATACTTCTCCCGTATAACACCCAATTGATGTATGCTTCTCCTACATAGCACCTCGGGTCTCCAATGGTCCTTGTCAAGTCACATGATCAAGGATAGAGACCACACCTGGGTTATTCTTCTTAGCCAAGTTAGCATGGCCATCTGAGAAGAATGCATGATGCTAATACGCGGAGAACATCAACACCTTGGGCCATTCACCACTAGCCAAATCAGCATGGCTAATCCTGTGAGTGAATGTATCATCCTCCTCAACCAATTTAGCACGGCCCCTCTGAGAGGATGTCTACCCAATGATAATAGATGGAGAACATCAATGCCTTGGGCCATTCACCACTAGCCAAATCAACATGGCTAATCCTGTGAGTGAATGGATCATTCTCCTCAGTTAAATCAGCATGATCCCTCAGGGAGAATCTCTTCCCAATGTAGCCACCTAGAGAAACACCAACACCTCGAGTCTTTTCCACTCCTTGTCAAATAAATATGACTAAGGAGAAACATTGTGCCTAGGTCATTCACCACTAGCCAAATCAGCTTGGCTAATTCTGTGAGTGAATGTATCATTCTCCTCAGTCAAATTAGAATGACCCCTCTGAGAGAATGTATGCTCGATGCTACTCATTTGTGGATGAGTATTGGAGCTTCAAATATCCCTTCTGCGTCATGTCTCATATGAAGTCATGCAAGAAAATTCTGAATCCACGTTGCTTCACGGATTATAATATTGGTTTTCATATACTTTGCCTCTGCTCTACTGAGTGCCACTGATGTCTACTCCCTTCTCAACCATGAGATCATAGTGATCTCATAACGAAACAACATCTGGAAGTACTCTTTCAATCCACTACACTCCCTGCCTATTCAAAGTTTGTATGCTCCCTCTAAAGCTTGACTCCCTCTAAGGCTATATAGTCTTTGGAGTCATCTGCTCCCTCTGCATGTGCTGACCTACTCTTCTTCTTCATTACATGGATGTGCACAAATCTATGTCTGGATAGTCTGATTCATGTTGCTTTCTGTGACCGTCATTATGGCTCCCTCTAAGAGCTATTACCTGTGACATGCCCGAAACAAGTAACAAGAACAACCAAAAGCATCAGATTCACCGAGCAATCCAAGGAGATAATTCACATTATGTCGATGCAATGACAACCATGTCTTTACAAAACTATATACGGTGAGCTTGCAAATGATACATCTTCTACTATGACCAACACACATCCATCATATACTCGATGTCATATGGTTAACCATGTTGATTTTCTAGTGTTAAATTAGACAAGCACAATTTTCCGCAAGTGGTAATTACTTCCAATGATATATGATATTAGTTTAGTAAACTTTAGAACATTACTAAGTAATTACACTCAAAAAATGTCAACTACTTAGAAACTTCGGTCTCTTCCTTAGATCACTTCCCATGTGTGAGAGAGAAAAAACATGTGTGTCTATCGTTGTGTCTTTCAAGTGTCTTTTTATAGTAATATTAAATTGATCCAAAGAGACACGTTTGTTTGAAAATTAAATTAAATTTTCTTTCTTATAAATAGTTGGAGAATACCTCCCGTAACTGTCCAAATATTAACATTAATTTGGTTATAATCCATCCACAAAGTATTTGAATTTGTTAAATTGTTCCTCCATAATTCATGTGATTCTTTGAATAAATGTATGTATAAGTAAATAAGCAATACATTCTTCATATTTAGGTAATTCAACATTTTTACTAGAAATTATTGGCCCCCATAATTTATGGAATTCTTTCTATAATTTAGGTAGGAGTAAAAGGTAAATATGTTGTACATAGATATTATAACAACCCCATAAATTTAACACTCCCAACATTTTACTCTACTCTCATTTTCCTGGGCCCTCTTGTGAGGGAATCAAGCGCAGTCTCGCTCCGATACCATGTTGAATTTTTATATGAGATAATATTGTATGTGAGATTTTGTGATGGATATATATGATGTATATGATAGATTCAGCATTACAATGATGAATGTGCCAAATATATAGAGAACCTAAAGGTGCGTATGGTGACCATCCATGATAATTATAATAACTATTTATTATTATTATTATATTAATAATATTTTTAATAATTAATCATTGTATTATTAATTATTAATCTGGGAGAATGTCTTTCCAATGTTGTCCAAACATCAGCAATACACAAACACACATGTGGTGTGTATCCATATATATGTGTGTGTGTGTATATATTTGTCAATTGGGTTTAGCTCGGGTGGTTGGGAGGAAGATTGTTATCCTCCCCACTCAAGTTCAATTCCCATAAGTGATATGTTGAGCTCTTAATGAGTATATTATTGCAATGAATTCGAGCCATGTTGTTGATCGTCCTTGTGCCCTGAAGATTCTAGAGTTTACCCTGGGCACCATCCTAGAAAAGAGGGGAAGTACTCGAGGATTTTCCTCGGGCTGTGTAACCTGGAAAAAAAAATGTATACACACACATGCATATGCATGTGTGTGTGTGTGTGTGTGTGTGTGTGTGTATGGTTAGTTTGGATTAGCTTGGGTGGTTGGGAGGAATGATTATTATCCTCCCCCCCCACACACACACACACATATATATATATATGGTCAATTTGGATTAGCTTGGGTGATTTGGGAGGAACTATTCTTATCCTCCCCACCCAGGTTCATTTCCCATAGTGACATGTAGAATTATTAACGAGTATATTATTGTAATGGCTTTGTTCCCTATTGTTGATTGGCCTTGTGCCTTGAATAATATAGGGTTTATCTTAGGTACCATCCTTGAAATGAGGGGAAGTACTCAAAGGCTTTCCTTAGGATAAAAGAAAAAAAGATTCAATTGTGATTAACTCATGTGATTGGGAGGAATGATTGTTATCCTATCCAGTCGAGTTCAATTCTCTCAAGTGACATGTTGAGTTCATAACGAGTATATTGTTGGAATGACTTCGAGCCCTATTGACTAGCCTTGTGCCTTGAATATTTTAGGGTTTACCCAGAGTACCATCCTCAAAATTAGGGGAAGTACTTGGGGGTTTTCCCAGGTCTCCGCAACCTGGGAAAAAATATATACACATGTGTGTGTGTGCATATGTCCCATGGCTGGGGGCGGGTGAAAATTTTCTCCTTTCAAACCAACTTATCCAATTTATTCATAATGCATGCATCTTTTCTCTTGTGGATTCCAGAGCAAAAACCCCTCATGAATGGGGTCGTAGTGGATGGAAATCATACTCTAATCTTGGTCTGAGAGGCGAGGAGGCAGCGGAGTGGTGCAATTCAATCAATAAACTATGTTCCAATTTCATAAGGATATCAGATGATGCTGAAGATGTTGGCAATTTGGTTGTCATTGATGTCAACCTTGTTAAATAGGTGAAGTATCATTGATTGATTTGTTTGAGAATCATTGTCAATATTGGACATATTGTTATGAAGGTGACTTGAATGTCAATCATTGTCAATATTGGACATAATGTGATGAAGGTGACTTGAATGTCAAGCATTGTCAATATTGGACATAATGTTATGAAGGTAACTTGAATACCAATAGAAAAATAATATTGACTAATATAGTGTATGAGCTTGATAAACTCATACTATATTGTATAAGGTTGATATTGTGTCATTAACATCCATGCATAAAAGAAGAAATTGTCCAGATAAAAAGGGTAAATGGATAATCCAATTTGGATCCATAAAAATCACAAATAAAGAAGTTAATAAGACATGGTTCATTAAAAGTGATTCAGAAAATCTCAATTGAAGAAGAGGCCAGAGATGATACAAAATGTCAATGGTTGATGTTTGGTGAGGAAGCATTGACACCATTGAGTCACAAGTTGAGTCGATTCAAACAACAATAAGGTTGACTATCTAGAATTTGATCAACTACAAGACGAGTCGAAGACAAGTCGATCGACTACAAGCCTAGAGATTGACGGAAGTTGGAGACAAGTCAATCAATTTCAAGACGAGTCGAAGACAATTCAACCAATTGAAGGTCAAATTCGAAGGAAAATTGAGTTGGGAAATACAAATCGGTCAAAGCAAGTTGAGACAACCAAAGTCAAATTTCTCAAGTCAGTTTTCTTCCAAGTCGAGTCAGTACAAGAAAGAAGTAACCTAAAGGTCGAAGTCAAATCAAACTTAAATAGAAGTTGGTTCGAGGCTGAAGCAAGATGGGTCGACTAGAATTGAAATACTCAAGTCGAAATTTCTCCTAGTTGAGTCGACCAAAAAGATGTTTGTCGGTCGAATGAGGAAGAAAATACGAAAAAGGGTGAGAAAAAGTCAAATCTTTAGTGACCAGTACTGAGAGGGAACTGATTTTAACATAACCATCAAATAAAATGTTTATAAGTTGAGTTTAAATAATCACCAACAAAGGAGATAAGTGGAGGTTGATTTAGACATTCACAAAAAGGTAATATGTACTGAAGTCGATCTGGCATCCGATGACGAAAGGAAAATCTAGGCAAGTTTCCTTTAAAGAACCACCTATACCAGCCACCTCACACACTTTCTGGGGAACTTTCCCTCATGTCGAATAATTGGGAATGTTCTGCAAAAAACCCATGTCGTAGAATTTTAAAATGTTTTTCCATCACTCCAGAATTGTCATACGAAAATCACTATCTAAATTGGTGTACTAAAATCAATTAATAAATGTTACCATTTGTGTTAATTAAATGAATGGGTGCAATGTTTCATTCCAAAAGGACACATTGTTTCAAAGTGGCACCCTTTGGAGGACTATATAAGTAAAGGAATATGAAGGGAAGAAAGTGTCTATATATATATATATATATATATATATAATGGATTGAATGAAAGTTCATTATGTTAGGTTGGTGCATGTTTACAAGTTGAGTCTTGTCATGAGGACTGGATTCCTCACATCTTAGTTGGATCTGAGATCAACAAGTCGAGTCTTTTTACGAGGGTTGGATTCCTTGTTTCTCAGTTTGATCTGAGAATTAAAAGCTGGGTCTTGTATCAAAGAGTTGGATCTCTCATATTCAGTGGAAGTTGAAGATATTAAAGGATTGATTTTAGTTGTATTCACTCAAGTTAAATAAATAAAAGAATGATACTTTATCTACTTCATACAGTTTGTGTTATACATGTTTATGAATAATTAATTGAACTGCATATATCTTACTTAGTTAATTTAGTTAATCTATGAAAGTGTGAAAAGTAGCCAAAAGTTCCAGACATTCATTCACCCCCCCCCCCTTCTAAGTGTCAGTGTGTGTTTCAACAATAGGTATCAGAGCAGGTTCCTTCACTATAGTTTAACCACTCAATTGTTCTGAAGAGAACAATTGGTATTAGAGTAAGGTAAGGAAAAACAGTCTAATCATTGGAAGGAAGATCCTACTAAACACAAAAACGGATGAACAAATGGATCTCTCCACAAATGAAGCTCATTTATTTGATGGAATAGACTACTCTTCATGTAGAGAAAGAACGAAAATATATCTGAAGTCAAGAGGATCTGGAGTTTCGGACTTAGTAGTAAGTAAGCCTTGGTACTTAACTACCTCAACGAACAAATCCAAAACTGCAAAAGAAGCAAAGAGAAACAATTCAATGGCATTAAAAGCAATCCAGAATGGACTGTCAAACCGAATCAAAGAAAATATGGGACATTTCACCTCTGCTAAAGTATTATGGCTCCAGCTAGAGAGTTCTTATCAGAGTAAAGTACATAACACAGAAAAAGAAGACAACTCAAACAATAAATTGATGCAATCCCCAATCATCAATAAAGAAGACAACTCAAACAAGGAATTGATGCAATCCCCAATCATCAATAAAGAAGACAACTCAAACAAGTAATTGATGCAATCCCTAGTCATCAAAGAAGAAGACTACTCAAACAAGGAATTGATGCAATCCCTAGTCATCAATGAATAAGACAACTCCATTAAGGAATTGATGCAATCCCTAGTCATCAATGAAGAAGACAACTCCATTAAGGAATTGATGCATACCTTAGTAATCATTGAAGAAAAAACAATGAATCTTAAGACTAATGTTATAGCTGCATTAGAATAGATTTGTATGGAACCAAGAAATGGTATATATATTGAAGTTCTTGTGGAGGCTCTTGACAATCTAGAATACACAACTATGTGCACTCTATAAGAGTTAGAGAAACTTCAAAAGAAATATATGTTGCTACTACAATAGTTAGATCAATCTAACAACCATGAAGAGAAAGAACAAAAGATTCAACTAGAAGACAAAGAAGAAGAGATCAATAGATTAAAGACTGAAGTTGTTGATCTAATAAAAGAAATGAACGAGTTGAAGGCATATGACAAACTCAATTAATGAACAAAAGAATTAGAAGAAACAAAATAAATGGTCAACAGTCTAAAGACTCAACTTGAAGAAGCTAAGGAAAGTGAAGAAACCTTGAAGAGCCAGTTGACTAAAAAGGAAGAATCGTGCCACACACTAGAATTGGAAGTCATCAACCTCAAAAGGATTCAACTAGAAAACAAGGAAGAAATCAAAAGATTGAAGACTGAAGTTGTTGATCTAACAAAAGAAATAGAAGAGTTGAAGTTATATGACAAAACCAATAAATGCACAGAAGTTTTGGATGAGATCGGAGAAATAGTCATCAATCTAAAGTCTCAACTTGAAGAAGCTAAGGAAATATAAGAACACTTGAAGATCCAGTTGACTAAAAAGGAAGAAACATGTCACATATTGGAATTGGAAGTTATCAACCTCAAAAATAAGAATGAAAAGACAAAAGCAATTGTCAAATTCTAGAACAACTCAGCCATCTTGGATAAGATTTGGAACAATCAAAGACCAACCGATGGAAAAACTGGTCTTAGGTACAATAAGAAAGAAGAAGGTGGCAAGTGGAACACCATTCACAAACATGAGAAAATATTATCCTCCTCAAAAGCAAAAAGTGCAATCACAAACCAAATACAAACCATGAACTTTGTTAAAGGAGGAAGCTATAAAAGTCAAAAACAAGAAACATATCAAAAGGCATACTTCTCATGTCACAATAGACTCGAGGATGGAAACACCTTCAATGGTTATTGCTTTTCTTGTAAAAAATTTGGTCACAAAGCATTGGAATGCAAGAGTCCTGAAAAGAAAAATTCAAGAAGGTCAAATAACTTAATGAGATGTTGGAGATGCAATTGTGTTGGTTACACAACAAAGTTTTGCCATACCATGACATGCTACAACTATGATAAGTTTGGGCACAAATCCCAATATTGCAAGAAATCAAGAAGACAACCCATGAAAAATAATCCATACAAGTTAGAAAGGAAATCTACTGAACTTTGGAAGAAAATAGGAGAGGATAAATCTCAAACGACAAATGTAGAAAATAAAAGTTCATCAAACAAAGTGTCTTGTGGAAAGATATGGAGAAGAAAATCTGAAGCAGAAAGAAAGAAAGATGATGAAGATCTTGCACCTAAAAATGAAGAAATTGATAACAATAAATTGATGGATGAAACTCCTAATAAGGAATGTGAAATTCAAAGCTTTTCATATGAAAAGGAACAAGCTCAAGGAAGAAGAATATCAAGAAGAAGAAGAAAACAATAAAGAAGATCAGTAAGCTTCACACCCTTGTCCGTTATGACAAAGGAGAAGACAGTAAAACCCTATTTGAACACAAAAATCCCAAGAGATTGAGATAACAAATGGAAAATTCACACGGGGAGAAAGCAGTGAAAGTTTTCTTTCCTTTGTCATTGATGTCAAAAGAGGAGAGATAAACAATAAAAACAAAGTCTAAAATAAATGGGACAAAGACAGGGGTACAATCACCTCAGGGGGAGCATCATCTCAGGGGGACAAGATAAATATTCCCTTTGTCATTGTTTTCAAAGGGGGAGAGATAAAGAGTAAAAAAAAGTCATCTCAAAGGAATCAAAATACAAAATACATTTCACAAGGGAAGTAAGATTTTTTAACTAAGGTTTCCATCAATAACAAAGGGTTGTTTTACCCTTTTGGTTTCCATCCTAGTTGAGTCGACCAAAAATATGTTTGTCGGTCGAATGAGGAAGTAAATACGAAAAAAGGGTGAGACCAAGTCAAATCTTTAGTGACTAGCAGTTGAGAGGGAACCAATTTTAATATAACCATCAAGTAAAATGTTTACAAGTTGAGTTTAAATAATCACCAACAAAGGAGATATGTGGAGTTCAATTTAGACATTCACGAAAGGTAAAATGTACTGAAGTCGATTTGGCATCCGACAAAGAAAGGAAAA
>ML803844.1:388182-399708 GCA_009831015.1 Picea engelmannii | reverse complement strand
CCTCCAAGGGAGGGCTCTTGGACCCCCATAACTAAGCTCTTCTTACAACTTTGAATGAAATGGTGAAAGAATCCCAAGCTAATCCACTCAAGAGGTGAGATGGATTGCCCAATGTAATGGTGCTAGTATACTCTTGATGAGAAAAGAGAATTCCCCAAGAGAATAGCAGTAGCATAACCTTGCAAATGAATTCCTTGAAAATGAAGTGCACCCATGGCTTTGTTTTATAGCACCACATTGAGGTATTGTGCAACCAGCTTGTAGTGTGAAAAGAGGCTATTTAGGGTATTTTTAGGTCTTTAACCAGCCACCCAGTCGGATTCAACCGAGATTTGGGTGTCAAATAAACTTGGAAGCTGAACCAGAAGTAGGTGGGAGGTCAACCAATCTCATAAATGCATTTTCTCAAATGTGAGTGGCTTTTAGCGACCACAGTCCCACATCGTGCGCATGTGCGCTTTTCCTGTGTTTCTGGATAGCCTATGTGCGCGCACGCCCTGTGTAGTCATAGCGCACTTTAATTTTATCACTGGTTGTATAGTTTTGGACCTTTTGGAAATGCTTTTGTGGTAATTTTGGTCCATGGGTGACCTCATAACTGTTTGACGATGTTGGATTCCTGTAACCATTTGCGGACGAAATTTCAGTGATAACAGATGCCCCCTAATGGTTGAGGTTAGGAGCATACATATAGCTGGAATTCATTAATGTTTCTTCTATTGAGAGTGTCATTGTAAGAGAGAGCGATAGTGAGAGTATCAAGAGTGACATGTTGGAGGGAGAAGGGAACCTGCAGAACCCAACCTTCAATAAGGTGTGTAAAAATAAATTGTGTACAAACGAGGTGGGCATGCCCCATGCTCATGTCATGTAACTCAAAAAAGAATGGTATTGTATAGTAACTGAAATGGTGTGTTGATGTAGACAACTGCAGCGCCCTCGGGGGCGGTCGTAATAAAGGCAGAAGACAATTCTGAGGAGGAACATACTCTGAATAGTAGGCAATGACACATGTAAGAAGTATCACGGATTCTGTAGGCATTGATAGCCCAGCCAAGTTCAGAGGTCTTCGACAAATATAAGAAATAACTGCAATAGTCACAAAGTAAGACCCACCGTAACATGAAAAAGTGTCGAAGTCGAATGTTACGGGGGTCAACGACAGCAGGGAGAAAAAGTGGTTCTCCTTGTGTCGTCCGAGACCTCTCATGGGAAAGTTAATGAGAGTCAAGATATTGTCGCCCTTCTGTAAATTGTGTTGATGTCGACAAAAAGGAGGACGCGACTCCAAGAAGCAAAGGGCTTCGTGAAATGTACTAGGTAAGTTTAAGAACTGAGGAGGTACATGGACGAAATCAATATGTATGAAGACTCAATACTGCCCTTGGTTGGGGGTATATGCAAAGTATAAGTGGCCACAACCGTTCAACTAGGTCGAGTGTCAGGGGGACAACAAGACGTGGGATAAGTTGTGCCAGAGGTGAGACATAGTGGACAAACTCAGAGAGCAGAGGTAAGTTGCCTATAGGATACTCAAAGTATATGGACGATGTCAACATGAGTAGATGATAAGGAGTGTCCCAACCAAGGGCGACATGGGTTGCGTTTTCCAAAAAAGGGAAGAAGGTCGCCAAAGGTGACGACAAAAAGATATGTAAATGTTGGAAACAAAGGATTTTTACAATTTATAAAGAATACTTTTGGATGAGTGTACATATATAGAAACGGGTGCCCCAATGTAATATGGTTGAGCTGGTGAGGGCGCAATGTGCTTGGAGAGTTGGTGGAGGTTGGGGGCCCCATTGGTGGGTTTCTGTATGAGGTAGATGGTATCGAGGGAAATTTGCGGAGGGGCAAATTGATTGTGGATGAAATGGAGGGTTAATGATACTGCAGAGGCACAATCAAAATAAAACCTTGAAGAGATATCATGGGAGTCCATTGGGAAAGCTAGCACAATGAGGAGGAGTATGTGGCTTATTCAGGACATGATGTAAGACTATCAAGACTCCCATCCCTAAAGGGTTGAAAAACAGCATGAGTGTCAAAGTGCCAAAGGGTGCTATGAATGGGACAACTCATGTGGGAGAGATTGCTACCGGGTGACAGTACCTAAATGCAATGGAGGTGTCAGTACTGCAGAGCCGGAGATGGGGATCCTAAAGGAAAATTTCAGAGGGTGTGACTAGAGATGCAATTGAGATTCAGAGGGAATGATTACATGTCAATGTTGATTATATACCTGAAGGAGTTGCGCTTGTGTATGATGACCAAGTACCTGCACACACGAAAACCAAATACCCGACGTGAACAATATCTGAAGACAATCGAACATACAAGCATTTATTTGATAATTTTGAACATGAGCAGGCGTACCTGAGTGTGTTATGGGCAGATGCTCCGCTGGTGAAAAGGGGAAATGATAACCTGATGGAAATGTCTGTGTAAGAGGCTGAAGATGGTTGGGAAAATGGAGCGTATGGGCTCCTGTACCAAAAAATGAAAGTGGGAAAAAGGGATTAGATATGGACAATGGGTCCATAATGCCATCCCAGTTTTACTGACACTATGGACGATCGAGCGGTAATTTGGTGGGATTTGGGGGTAAATCCTTGGATAAGTCATCCAAGAACCACGGAGGAATAGGGAGTGCCTCTTGGTCAGGAAAAAGGATATGAAGAACCTCTAGTGATGAGGTAACGTTAATCATCGATTATGTAGGAGGCGTAGGGGTTTGAATCAAGATCGATTGGTGTTGCCTGTATTCAATGATCATAGGACATTGGTATGTAAAATGATCTAAGGATTCACATAGAGAGCAAGAGCATCTCATACGTTCATTGACTGAAGTCGTGACATAATGGATGTTGGGGATGTTTGGTGGGGATGATGTAGCTGGATTGGGTTCATTTTGGAAGCTTTGGCGTACTACGACTAATGTCTGTCGGAAGTGAGGTAGTGTTGGGCAATGGTGTGTATAATGGCCATATTCTGAACATATAGCGCAAGTGAATTTGGTTTGTAGCCCTTTGCTACTTGAGTTAGGGGAGGTAGTGGCAATACTTGCTGCAGTGGTGAGCGGTGATGGTGTTGGATTGAGTGGAATTAGGTTACGTAACTCGGGTAGAGATGGGCATTTGTTGGTTGGGTGTCCATCTTTCTCACATAGCGCGCAAGGAGGTTGGATGCGTGGGAGGAGTGGAGTTGTGGGCTCCTTCTTCTTTCGCCTACCCCCAGTTATGGCAGGGAGGTTAGTGAGTGGGGGTGTAGAGGGTATGGTGGGAGTGAGTATGGGAATCATAATTGGGATTCCTTCCGTTTGGGGGGGAGGGATGGTTGAGGAACCATCTCTGGTGGATGTAAATACCAAACTGGAATTGCCAACACCATATTAGGGAGAGTAAGCGTTGTGGCTACTTGGAAAGCTTGTACGCCTGGTAGAGGCTAAAAGAAGGGGATTTGAGTAATGGCTTGGGGAACTGTCTCCTGAACTGGGATATGGCCTTGGGGAGAAGTGAAATTGTGAACTGGTGGAGTCGACGAGTTCGCAGGAGGCTCATGAGGGGGGATCTTGGGGACTAGTGGGATGTCAGATATGATCGAAGCCTCCCTAGGAGGAAGGGTATCCTCCGTGTCAGTTCCTTTGGACGATATGACGCATACCTGATTGGAAGGATGAAGGAGTAGTGGTGCGCCATGGTAAGTTCCTAACAATGATGGGTCTTCGAAAATTCCGGGACCCATTTCGATGAGTGGGTATGCTTCATGACTAGTGTGGATGAGAGGGCGAATGTTGTCGATGTTGGCAGAAGGGTTAGTCTCGTAATGTGAGACTTGGTCAATTGTAATGATCTTCCCGTTATGGGGGAACATCATGGTTCGAAAGGCGGAAGAGGCAACTGCCTTCATAGTGTACATATAGCTACGACCGAACAAGATATTATAATCGAGTGGGGCATCGATAACTTCAATGTCGATGAGAATGGTCTTGCCCCCGAGTTATATAGGGACATTTTGGAAGAGCCCTTCAGGAGACGATGGTCATCCGTCATAAGCTCTTAAGGTAATGGCAGATGGTATGAGTTCGGGGGAACCAAGTTTCTGCCATACAAACTTGTACATAATGAACGTGGATGTGCCTTCATCGATGATGCACCGATGAATTGTAATGTTCCAAATTTTTACTAGGATTTGAAAAGCAATTAGAGCTGGAAGGTGAGGTTCTCTGCTGTCGAGATCAAATGTGATGAGTTGAGTATCTGTAGGGTCGACTGCCCCCAAGGCGAAAAGTAATGATTTCCGCTGAGTGGGACAAGTTTGAAGGACTTCTGAGACTGACATGGCAGCTGGGGATTGTGCTAAGTCATTGACCAAACTGTAATTATGAGCCGCCCTAGCCTATGGGTTGTGGACATTCATGTGCAATGGGATGCGAGGGATGCGAAGAGGTGTTTCAGCATTAGGGTGAGGAATCACCAACGGGGGTCCCGTTGGTGTTGGGATTGTTTCTGGGGGAATGGGAGGTGACTCAACAGGTGCATGGTATTGACGACTACGTGTTTGCAGAAGGATTTCTTCCTCACTGGTGAGGAGGATAGTCTGATCTGTGGGATTGTTTGGATTGAGATACTGTCCCAACTGTGGTGGGGTAGGATGCATATCTTGTTGGGTGTTCATCACACCCTGTTGTGGAATGGGGTTTTGCAACACGGCTGGGGGTTGTTGTTGCACGTATTGTTGTGGGGCCTGCTGAGGGGCAGGTGGTGCTGGAGGATGTGGTACACTTCCTGAGTCTTTCATCCATTTAAAATCAGCGATTTGGGGGAAATGATGAGTATAATGACCGAACTCACCGCAAAGGGCACAAGGGAAGGTGGTTCTAATATTATTGTTGTTTCTCCCTTGACGCCTGTTGTTATTGCCCCCCTGGGGGTTCTGATTCCCTTGATTTTAGTTGCCCCCGGTAGGTTGGTTCTATTGGGGGTGATTCTCGCCTTGACCTGGGTTACTATTGTTCCTATTTTTTCCCTTTTTTTTTGGAATTATTCGACTGATGGGTCAGATTTTCCGTATTCAGCTGTTCGAAATTTTTATATTGTTGAAGGGGAGAGGGTTGAACAAAATTCACCCCAGCATGAGGATGTGGGGGAGCCATGGGTTGTGGAGGACCGGGAAATGGAAAGTACATATTCTGTGGGAGTTGTGATCCATAAGGTACATAGGAAGGCATGGTGCTTTCACTAGTACTTAGAGTATAAGTTGAGGTAGAGGGAGTACCAGAACTTGTTTGGATAGGTGGGTGTATTGTGGGTGTCGGTGGTGGCCCACTGATGGGTGGAGGATTAGCAACAGGGTATGGTTGTTGATAAGGGGGTGGAGGGTAATAAGAGGTTCCCCCATATGCCGACGGATATTGAGGTGTTCCATACATCGGTTGTTGTTGGGGTTGTGGACTGTGGTGTGTGGTATTACCAATCAAACCGTCTGCTGAGTGAGACATCCCGGGTTTGTCTTGGACGAATGGCACGGGTTTTGGGAGATCAGGGAGTATTGTGTACAAGTACCCTGATTGTGAGTAGATGAGGTCGTATTGTTGAGCCTTACTGGTGGCTTCTTCTTCTTATTGAGGGGAGGTGGAAGCTACATCTTTACCAAGGAGAGAGACAAGTGATCTGAGAAATCAGTCAAGACACTGTTGTTTGGTGGTTTCATCTTTGCACAAACTACGTTGTCTACGCCACTCGTGAATGTGATCAGCGATATGTGTGGCTGAGGTTTGTTTAAAATTAGAGAGTAGTCTAAGACCATTGTCATGGCGGATTGGCAATTGGAAGAAGGTCAAAAATGCTTTAGCCAAGGACTCGAAAGTCACATGGGACCCTGATTTTTCATCTACATACAATTCGGCTGATGGGCTAGTGAGTGTGCGTTGAAATAATCGTAGTCTGATGGAATCATCCATAATGTTGTTGGAAGAGCACCATAGGTGGAAAGTCATGATATGGTTGGCAGGGTCATCCCCTGCCTTACCTTCAAACTTGGGAATGTCTAAAGGTAGTTTGGTAGGCATTGCAGGCCATGTGGGGTTATGCAATATAGGGTCATTTGTGAGTTTGCTTAGATCTGGTATGTTAAGAGAGGCCAAATATGGCATCTAGAGTGGTGGCGAAGGATTAGTTCCAGCCATGGTGTTTCAGGATTAATCCGTAAGTGCGGACACAAATCGATCTCCCTAGATCCACCTGGATCTAGAACAAAACAGGACATAATATAACGCTTTCCTTAAGTTTAAGTATTGAATTTACTAACTAAAGAGGGGTGAGTGACATACCATTTAAATGTAGCTTCCTCTTGCTATAGCCATCCTAGCTCCGTTCCAACGCTCATACAATGATGATCCTGCAAAAGAACGCAACCAACCAAAAGTGATAGCAATAGCATAAACTCAATATAAACCTATGTATGTGATCAAGGAATCATACAATAAAACACAACAAGCTTTATAGGAAAGAATCATATTACTGTATCATATTAAATGTGAAAGAGAGATTACAATCGTTTCCTTGATGTCGTAAGGTCCCTTCCAACTGTCCTTCGTTCCCCACACACTTCTTGCTCCAAGGATTCTGAAAACATAGATCTGATAGCTACTCACAATCTATCTTGACAAAGCAAATCTCAAAGCCACTCCAACCAAGCTAATAATTCCAAGCCAACCAAAAGCTAACTTTCTCCATGAGAATTCCTCTCCTTTCATAAGTTGAAGAAGATAAGGTGAGGAGGTTAGGATGATCCCACTAAATCATGAAAGCGAGTAAGATCCAAACCATTTGGATGCCACCTCACCATAGAAGCTTCTCCTTCTAGAAGATTCGCGAAAATGCTCATTTTTCCCACGTGCTGGAATTCTCGCACCCTGGATATAGTGCAACCTGCGAGAATGGGTCATTCTCGCACTCTGCCTATATAGCAACCTGCAAACACCTCGCACCCTGGCTATAGTGCAACCTGCGAGAATGGGTCATTCTCGCACCCTGCCTATATAGCAACCTGCGAACTTCCCTTTTTATAAGGTTTTTACATAGGAAAAATCAATTTCTTTTCTCAGGAGAAGTTTTTCTCCCTTCTCTCTTTAGGAACTCAGGCCACTGTGACCCCTCTGAAGGCAATAGATAGGTTTACATCATTAACGATCATAGGGATGACGAAAATAATGTGTAACACATGGTGTGAGTGTTCTGTGAACCTGACCCTTGAGGGGGGCTAGATGGGTTGGTACTCCCCCCTTGCGAGGAAGTTGGCCCCCCGCTTCTCTGTAAAGGAGAGCGAGTGGACGGTGGACCTTGGGAAGTGGACCCAAGTAAGCTGGAACCAAGCAAAGTTGATCCTAAGATAGTGGCACTCACAGAAGTGTGGGAAGGTGGGGTCGATGAGTTGGCAAGACTAGTAACTCCCCCTAAAATAGGAGGGAGGTTTAGCAAGCGTCTAGAACGACGGGGGTTCTATGGGTCCCCTATGATGTCCGACTAGCTGAGTGGATGTGTGTGAATTACGGTGAGAGTAATAAATAAACAAGAGCCTTTGTTGCAATTTTTGAACTTTACACGATATATATCTAAATCAAAATGTAATTAGAAGTGCATCATACATAGAATATTTTGAAAAAGAAGCATATATGTGGATAAGTGGGTTTTGTATGCATGGGGGATCAAAGAAAACAAATGCTCGTGTCCTAAAAGACGTAACGTCCTTCCTCTCAAATAGCACTAGACCTTCCAATAGTACTCAACAGTGGAGTCTGAAGTCACTGGAAGAGAAACTAGTGAAGGATGAAGTAATCAGTTATAATGAGGGGTAAAGGGGGCATATCCCGAAAGAGCTGGCGATATTTCCCAATAGCCACACAAAATCCGATCAAGGTGCAATTGCAGCCCACAATTGCCACCTGGGTAGATGTCCTAAAATTTGGTCACTAGGTACCTCGGTCAAAGTGTGGCATTTAGATTTTCAGCCTAAGAAATGGGTCACGGGCTGGATCCCGTCTAAGAGGTGGGTACCTCAAGGGGGGACGCACAGAACGACCGGACCTCGGCCTTCAACCCTTCATGGGTATCTCCCTGCCTTATGGTGTTAGGAACACTTGACTTGGAGGATTTTCAATTCCCTATTTGAAAACTTCTATTGTTTTGACAATATGAGAACCAGATAACGGGGAGTTATTTGGATTCATATCCCTGAAATCCTACCTAGACTAAAAAATTTCTTTTGGCACCTTTTGTGGAGGAAAACTTAGTGAGTTTTTAGAAAAAATTTAGATGTGGTTTGTTTGAGAGATTGGGGGTGTGAGCCGATCTCGTTGAAATTAAATGGGAGTGGATAGTTTCGTCAAGAAAAGGGTGGGGTGTTTCAGAATCCCTTTGGAGGAAACTTACTTTGACCTCCATGTTTCGAGATGAAAACTATGTGAGTGATAAGTGACTTTTGTGTGTGAATGAGTGAAAGTGTGCCAATGTTTTAATGAATTAGGTGTCACCTTGCTACATGTGGACTTCGCTTGGTCCTTACAAGTGTTGATTACCTAATTAACTAAATGCCTTTGGTACAACCTTGCATAATTCAAAAGTTCCTAGGAAGCTAGCATGTGGACATGTGGGTCATTTACTATTCCTTTAACTCCCTATTGTGATTTAATCTAAGAAAGCTTTGAAACTATCCTAGATTGTGATCATGTGGGCATGTATGGGCCCATTACAAAACCTTTAAACTTCCCTAGTGATTTAATCTAAGAAAGTAAATTTCAATACTATCCTATCTTTGTAGCATGTGGGCATGTATGGGCCTATTACAATCTTGAGATGTGTTTGAAAAATAAACTAAGAAGAGCCCCGAGGGGGCTGTTGTCCTCTCCTAAAGGTTTTAGTCTTTTTAAGGGAGATGAAATTGTCCTACAATATTTTTCTGATTCTTAGGGTCGCTTGGAAGCGCGAGAGAAGAGAATACTAAATGATTGTTATCCAACTTATGGTCCCAATGCAAGTTTTATGTGATTACAAATGATTCCAACTTATACTTTTAGTCAAAGCAAACCATCCATGTGGTGAAATGAAATCAAAAGAGGAAATAATGATTTTAAACCCCCTAAGTGCCTATATGTGTTTTGACTAATCCCTTTATATGAAGAGGGAACTAAGTGTGGTGCAAATTACAATATGCATGAAATCACTTTTAAGAAGGCTAGGGGCCTTCCCCAAATCACAAACAAGCTTACAATGTGTATTTTTTTGCACAGGTGTGCGGGTCTCAGAGTAGACAGAGGCGCACTTACCGCCTGTGCACAAACCGAAACAGTCTTTTGGGCGCAGGTGCACAGAACAACATTGTGATTTTGGCGCACGTGCCCACGATGCATGAATGTGGGCCAAAAAAACCTTGCACAACTGACACGCGGCCGTGAAGAAAATTTCGGATGGAATTCTCTCAATTCATCTTTGAATTGGAT
This sequence comes from Picea engelmannii, assembly GCA_009831015.1. NCBI lineage: Eukaryota > Viridiplantae > Streptophyta > Pinopsida > Pinales > Pinaceae > Picea > Picea engelmannii. The sequence goes on along the minus strand of ML803844.1, from coordinate 390,209 downwards.
GTTTTGCAGGTCGGCTTGGGCCAGTTAAGGTACCTGCAGGTTAAATAAACCAAAAGAAGAGATAGAAAAACCCAAATGGGGTAGGAAATTGATACCTTTCCCCAGTGGAGTCGTCAATCTGTTGTGCCTCTTTTGTCACCTAAATGAGCAAAACAGAGGTGCTTACAAGCTTAGTTGGGTTAGCTAAGAAAGAAAACTGTAAAGGAAAAGGGTTAGAGAAAGAAACATAAAAGAACAAACTAAGAATTAAACTAAGAAATAAAAGAACAACTAAACTATTGAGCATAAGGACATAAGAACAAAAAACCAATAAGACTCATGTCACCAATGGCAAGGATTATATTAGTGAAAGAAAACACCAAGAAGAAAGAGGACTTTGGGTCCCTTCTTYCTCCAARGGAGGGCTCTTGGACCCCCACAACTAAGCTCTTCTTACAACTTTGAATGAAATGGTGAAAGAATCCCAAGCTAATCCACTCAAGAGGTGAGATGGATTGCCCAATGTAATGGTGCTAGTATACTCTTGATGAGAAAAGAGAATTCCCCAAGAGAATAGCAGCAGCATAACCTTGAAAATGAATTCCTTGAAAATGAAGTGCACCCATGGCTTTGTTTTATAGCACCACTTTGAGGTATTGTGCAACCATCTTGTAGTGTGAAAAGAGGCTATTTAGGGCATTTTTAGGTCTTTGACCAGCCACCCAGTCGGATTCAGCCAAGATTTGGGTGTCAAATCAAATTGGAAGTTGAACCAGAAGTGGGTGGGAGGCCGACCAATCTCATAAATGTGTCATTCTCAGATGTGCGCGGCTTTTAGCGACCACAGTCGCGCATCGTGCGCATGTGCACTTTTCCTACGTTTCTGGATAGCGTATGTGCGTGCGCGCCCTGTGTAGTCATAGCGCACTTTAATTTTATCACTGGTTGTATAGTTTTGGACCTTTTGGAAATACTTTTGTGGTAATTTTGGTCCATGGTTGACCTCATAACTGTTTGACGATGCTGGATTCCTGTAACCATTTGCGGACAAAATTTCAGTGATAACAGGGGCAATCCAAAGGGATCCAACCAGTTGCGTTGTAGGAGCGATGTTATTCAAAAATAAATCTCACTATTTTCACATCTGATATGCTCCATGAAGGGGCACAAACATAAAATCATTTTTTTTTGCTTTATGGACTCTTCTCTACTTTGCTTTTAAAAAAGGCTTAGATAAATTACCGGTTATGGGAGATTCGAAATTTGTGGTTGAAAATGTTGTTCTCGGTCCCCTTTTGCAGGACATTCAAACATCCATTCAATCCTTCCAATGGATATCCTTCAAGCATGTATACAGAGAGATCAACCAGGAAGCGAACGAGTTGTCAAAGTAGGCCTTGTCTCTGCGTCATGTCTCCTTTGGTTTTTAGGAGATCAACCAGAAAGAGATCAACTAGGCTTGCAAGAAAATTGTGGTTGAAAATCTTGTTCTTGGTCCCCTTTTGCAGGACATTCAAGCATCCATTCAATCCTTCCAATGGATCTACTTCAAGCATGCATACAGAGAGCTTAACCAAAAAGCAAATGAGTTGTCAAAGTAGGCTTTGTCTCTGCATCATGGCCCCCTTGGTTTTTAATAACTATGGGATGGACTTGAACCGGAAGCTTTGGAATTCCATTTTTAAACTTTTTGTGCTAGCAATTAAGACTCTATTTTTGAACACATCAGAATCATAAATGAGCAAGTATGTTGAACCTATAGTGGTTTTTAAAGGTAGAAAGCATCATAGTTTTTAAAATGTAAACAATTTGTACGAGACACATGTAGGGATACAATGTTTTTTTGGTTATGATAAGGAGGCTTAAAGCAACCCAGATTTTTTATTAGTCCTTTAGACAAAAATATGTATAATCTCGCATAATTATAAATATTTGTTTAAGGAAAAAAAATTATATAGAGAGAGAGATGCAGGGGGGGTGGGGGCGTCTGTGTGCGCGCGTGTGTACACACACTCTCTCTCTCTCTCTCTCTCTCTCTCTCTCTCTCT